>JAAGVU020000041.1:4275992-4294009 GCA_011763525.2 Mormyrus iriodes
GTTTCAAATGCTTGTTGTTGGACTAACTTCTAAAGGTGGTACAGAAAGTGAAACAGAGCCGGAGTGCCGCCGCTACACAGTCCTTGAATTACTTTTTTTCAGGAACAACTTTTTTGGCCAGTTTCAGACATCTGTAATCATGTTAGCAACACTAGTAAGTTTATTGTATGTGCTACAACCCAAGGACATAGCATAATACACGTTATAGAGTCAGTTTGAGCAGCAGCCTGATCGTGCTAGACCTGCTTCCCCCTGGCATTGCATAGCTAGGCTGACTAGCTGCCTCTGCCCACTTGCTGCTAAAACATCACAGGTATGATTTCACTTCCCTGTCTCCAGGCCCTGTCAGTTTCTCCAGGCCATAGCCGCTGTGTTAGTTAACCTGCAAGCTTCTCCCTCCAGGTACTCCCTCAATTGATGCTTGCAACTTCATATTGCGGGGCGGCCATGAAATCCACCGCACCAAGAACAAGCCATCCAGGCCTCCGTGAGCTGATTCCCAATCTGTCCAGGCCTCTGCGGGCCAATTCCCGAGCCATCCAGGGCTCCACGGGGTGACTCCTCAGTCATCCAGGCCTCCGTAGGGCGACTCCCCAGCCTTCCAGGCCTCCGCGGATCGATTGCCGAGCAGCCTGTCGAGTCTTCAGCTCCTGCTTCTTCCTATAAACAATGTAAACGGCACGTTTCAGGGCTGTCACTCTGGAGTAATAACTCATTGACTTCTAACCCTTGGACTCATAACAGAAACCGTGTAGCACGAGTGTGTTGTGTTACCCAAAGGCTGCGACGTGTCACTTTTCTCGACTGTCGAACACCAGAAAGGAAAATCCACAGTCCTGCCAAGGAACTGCTCGGTCTTTGGGGCGCCAATCCGTGTGAGCAAAGGCAGCCAGTCGGACTCAAGGGGTCACCATTTCCTGCCTTAGCCGCTGGCCCTCCACCTGTACCGGACTGAATGGATGTCTGTTTTTTCTGCATTTCACCATTAAAATGAGCAAATCGGAGGAGGAACACGATTCAGCAGAAGAAGAGCTGACCGAAAATTAATCTTGTAGCAGCAAATGGGGGGGGGGGCATAAGAGGGGGAGGATCGTTTTGCCCACCTGTACAGAGGGTTTTTTTGGCCAGTAGGTGAGCCCGAGATCCCTGCAGGCACCTCATAACCTGCTTTGGGCCCATCAGGTCCAGTTGAGGCTTCAGCACTGGTCACTGAGTCTCAGATGTTATACTGGTAGAACTGGAGAAGCAGTTCAGCTCCTCATTCGTCTTCCCGCTGGATCACACTTCCCCCATTTATGACCCCCAGTGTGATGCTCCACTAACAGCATTTCGCTAGTATACCGTCTTCGTCCCCTGACACCTCAGTTTGGAATATTTTTTACTTCCCAGTTCTGCCAATCATGTGATTTAAACCATTTGTTTTGGTTGACATACATTTCGGGGTTTTGTTTCTGTTCATACTCAGGTAAACTTTCACTGCAAACACTGAATCGGTTCCTATTAGTTCAAGATTTCCAGAGCAAACAAACCCTCAAAAAGATAATTATATATCTTTTACTGGGCTGTGATCGTGCTTCAGTAACACAAACACAGCCTCCTGGTGCATGCTGGGATTGAACAGGCTGGGACAATTGCTCCGGCTTGGTCATTCCTGGTGTAGCAGTAACACGAAACCTGGATAAGCTTCGCAACACCCCCACCTGTGGACTTCAGGGGCTCTGGGGTAGGTCTGGGTGGTGAAAACTGTAGAACAATGTCCACCAAGCTCAACGCAGCCTGTTCCCAGTCATGGTGCATCCTGAATTGCGGGAGACTCACAAATCCCCTCCTTAGCATGTCGGATAAGAACAGAAAGGGTGGGCCTTTTCCCAGCAGTTTGAAAGCCCCCCCCCGCCACGCACGCAGGGTTTGGCACATATGCTGTGCCAAGCAAAGATTCTGAGAGCTTTTCCTTTCAAAAGATAATCTCTCCGCTAAGAGGGGCATTTCAATAAATTAAAGAACAGGTTGATGTGAATCAGCAGTTAATAAGGCCAGGGAACCGGCAGCCAGACCCGATTGAGTAACACCCTTCAGGGACTGAAAGCGTGTTAAAGAGAAGGAGCCTCGTTCTGTGGAGCGTAGCTGTGTGATGGAGGCGCCCAACAAAAAACCGACTGGCTGGCTCACATTAGCAATTTGCAGTGCATTAGCTACGGTGGGCGTATGCAAAGACATACAATAATGTTTTGCTGAAAAACTCGCGTTGTACAAGCCGTGGTGTGACCTCGTTTATAGTGTCTAAGACTTGGAATCGCGCTTGGAATTATGGTTTCTCCAGATGTGGAGCTGCTTCCAGAAGATCTCATGAGGAGTACTGTACAGAGAGGTGGAGGCTGGTGATGATGGTGTGGGGGGGAGGGGTGCAAGTTGCCAGGGCGACTTCCCATAACCCCTGGGTCTTGCTCCCAAAATGGGATGGGCGGCAGGGTATGGGCGCTCCTAAGTTGCGTGCCCAAGGTTGCTATCACCAACCATACCATATATGTCAGGCCAGATCCATCTCTGAAGATCTCAAAGAGAAAATTTCTGTTTTTGGTCTTTGCGTTTTTAGTTAGTCTCATATAATCTCATATAACTTTAATAGTATGTCGTAGAGGCTAAATATGTCAGGAAGAGATTCGGTTGAGTTCCAGTCTCACTCTTGGGATTTGAACATTTAGAAGCACTGTTTCACGTGATTCTCTGTGTGTTACTGACCTGTGACAGGGCTGTGGGCCCGTGGGGAGGCACTGATCGATACGGGACCCTCAGCACGAGCACCTAAGCGCCAGATGGTGCTGTCCTGCTCTAAGACTGATGCTTCAAACTCAGGGTCACAGTTAGCGCCCGACGTCCATGCGATGAGAGAAAATGCAGGAGATGTGGTCACATTCTAGACAGCAACTACCGGCAAGGTCTGCTCTTTAAGCATTATCTCGTTAATATCCATTGAAATGCTTGAACAGTTAGCAAGACTACCTTTTAATTAAATGCCTGTTAAATTTAATGTTTGTTGATTAAAATGCCTGACCTCCATCCATCCATGGGCTTCACTCCCCACTTTCCAAAACAGGGAAGCATATTAAAGGGTCTTCCTATAAAAAGCACACATATACTCATCACCATGGCTTTATTTCCTCCTCAGAGATTAGCAGTTTGACCAACTCAGCAGATTCACTCCCCCCCAACATCGTGTTTCCATTCCCCCGCCTCATTGGACCCCATAAATGCACAGATATTCCCCATTACGCTGAACTCGTCGCATTTTTTCTGGGGAATTTCTAAGTGTGCGTAAATTTCAACTCCTGACTGATATTATTCCCCAACGGCCGTCCCCCATGTGGCACTAAAATATGTTTAAATGTTTCCCACCCAGAGTGTGGCGTGCCTCTGGGGGCCAAGGCCCACCATGCCACCCAAGGTAGTGTGACCTCCGGCGACCTTTGACCTTTGCACCGCTTCCTTCTGTGATTCTGCTCCAGCATCCCGGGGAAGCCTGAGAAGATCCATCCCACTGGCTCCTGTCCATATTCAGTAGCGTTTAATGGTCAGTCAGGGCCTGTTTTCCTGGAGCAGCTTCACGTTTTTCCAATGTGTATCTACTGCTGTAGTTTCAGCTTCTCGCAGAATATCTCCCTGTGTTTTCCTAGCAGTGGCCCCGCAAACCTACATTCCATTTATAATCTCATCACTACTGTACCGGTTCTGCTTTTTGGAGGCAGAAATGTTTTAAGTAATTTAGTTTATTGTCTGTTACCCCCCCCAGGTCTAGGTCAGGCTGTGACACAAAGGAGAGTAAGAATGTATGACCGGGGACATTTTAACAGACAAAAAAAGAGGGTAACAAATATCAAATACTAAATAAACCGTAATATGGTTGATCTTGTGGGCTGGTGTGTGTGTGTGTGTGTGTGTGTGTGCGGACAGAAAACAAAATGGTCGTGACAGTGTTATACAGAGAGTCAAAGGCTTAATCGTTGTTTTTATCAATGTTGCACAATAACTGCCTTGGGACTCCTGCTGTTCTCTGGAAGATCATGGTGGGATGGGTGTGAAGCAACAGGCCTGCTGTCACATGACTGATTCAGAATTACCTGTCAACACCTCTCTCCTCATCACTGGAGAAACAAGAGCTGTAAAAAAAAGGCCGTCCACTCATCCATCTATGTTCTAACTGCTTACACTGGGGGGGGGGCTGGAGTCCGTCGCACAAGGCAGGGGTATGTCCTGGACGGAATGGCAGTTCATCACAAGGCTACGAGAAAAAATGTTAAATTTAATTTAAAAGAAACATGATGCAGTGCCAGTGAGACCTCACATTACCTGCCATTCATCATCAAAGTCAGCAAAGAGTGTTTTTGGCTTGAAACGAGGCCCTGCAACCTCTGTGTGCAGAACATGCAACACATGTCGTTTTGGGTTACGTCCTAATTAAACACCTGCTCTTTTTAAATTGTCAAGAGCCATCTCCACACAGAAATAACTCAGAAAGGAAGATGTGGAGGGTGCCAGAGTTTCCAGGGAACATTTAAGGAACGGCTTCAGCAATGTTCACGTTCCCCTGGAGGCCCTGGGACGCCGTGAGAGCAGCCTCTTAATTACCTTTCCTCTGTTTACATTCACTGACAGGAGCGTTTGGCTCTGAATTTACTACGATGTTTTAGTAAAGCTGGAGGAATTTCTGCTTTGGGCTTGAGGGAATTAGCCTGGGCAATGGCTGTTGGACCTTCTGGTGCTGAATGATGCGTCATGTCTGCCTCTCACTCAGCATCATGTCTTCTGGACCATGACAGAGTGTCACATCCTGATAATGTAGCTTCGCTGCCCTGGGCCTCTCCTCAGTGCCTTGCCGCATGTTTTTATCTATTCAGCAGATGTCTTTATCCAAAATGACATCTATTGTTTTGTGCGAAAGCGGGGACAGACAGTCCCTGGAGCAATTGGGGCTCAAAAGGCTTAATCTGCTGAGACACAGGCTACCCCCTCATCTTTGCACTGTGGCATCTACAGGCTGTGTGCGAGAAAATCCACCAGGACTCATTGACCATAGTATCTACAGCTCCACACCCCCCGTCTGAAAATCAGTGAGAAGCTGATGGTGATCTGGGGCTGCCTCGTACTCTTAGCCCTTGGCTGGTTTAACCCAAATGGAACCAGTAAAGTAACAGTATATATATATAGGTTCAAACAATCTGTGAACGGCGAGCCATTATAATCCCACCCACTTTGGTCTAGAAGCTTAGATCTGCCATCAGAATCTCTACAACCCAGGCAACTGGGACTCAGTATACATTACTGTGATAAAATCAATGTTGGAGCAATACTTCAATACACACACCCTACTCACTCCCTTAGGATAAAAAATAGTAGTTATCTCAGAATTGAAGCTATTCCTGCATACAGTTTATATTTTCAACATAAAGTTTATACATTCCTCTTCACTACCCCACAATGTCAATGTGAAATTACGATAACATGAATTATATACTCTGGATATGATCTAGAGTGGTGTTTCTCCTGTGCTAATGGCCTTTTCACACATCTCCATGCTTCCACTCAGGTGGACACCTTCAGGATTGTGTGGTTCTTCTCTGATTCCTGGCAGGATATCATTTTTGAAGTCTTTGTTGACGGAGATGTGAGATCACCTTAGGGCTTTCCTCTCCCCTTTTTCTACCTCTTTCTGCAGCCCCAGGTATCTACCTTACTCTCTCATGTTGGGCGGCGTGTGACTCGGTGAGTTAATCCTCCGTGCCTATAACCAGATGTTCGCTGGATCAAGCTGACCTAGGTGGAATAGTCATATCTTTAAACCCTTGAGCAAGGCCCTTAAACCCCAACTCCATGGGTACTGCTACAGGTGGCTGCCCTTCGTGGCCAGCTTGCTCTGACCTACATGTGTGGCATGGAGTATGAGGAAAGAGAATTTCCCCACAGGGATCAATAAAGTAATGGCAGCATTACTATGTTCACATTTTACCAGTAAATCCACAGCCCCGCCACTTCGTCGCTGATATCATCCAATAATCGTGTAGCTCGTTCCAGCGGTATCAAGCAGGACCTGATATTGCTACCATGCTATCACAGTTAACATCGGGGGCGACTCTTTGAAGCCCCATGTAATGGGCAGGGGTCAGGTCAACCTATTTTGGGTCATTTGCCCCAATTGTAGATTCCCCTCCCCAACCCAGGGTAGCACAGGGGTAATCAGATCTCTCTGAAACCTGTTTAGAAAACAACAAAACTGTTCATGAACACCAGAATCGAGCACAGATACAGAGAACTGTTAGAACTGTGGGGAGATAACAGATCAGATTGTACACGCGATGGAATAAAACAGAGTAAAATCAATGCTCTCTGTCAGACAGGCTGTTACCCTGTTACTCCTTTCAGATACGTTTCAGTGACGTTATAATGTAACACACAGCAGAAAAATTAAGATTTAACTGATATGCTCCACTAACAATATAAAGCTTATACTGAACATCAGTTGGCAGGATTCTGTGATGAAAACATATAGTCTGGCTTAACAGCACTGATATTCAGTATTAATGTTATCTAAGCAACTACAGCGAAACAGCTTAAATTAACAACACCAGAATAACTAAGAGGTGGAAATAACCGACCTCTTGCTCCAGTGAAGTTTTTCATTTATATGGTTAATATCTCTACCTTCTCGGAAGTTGTCAGTCTGTGGACTCAGCTGAGCCCTTCTGTGTCACGCCTTGTCCCATTTCCCAAAGTTCAGTGCTGAGCGAGTAGGAAAGCGTGCATTACAGCTTGAGATCTTCTGACTGATTGGCTTTGTGGTGCAAACATTACCAGCCTGCTGTTTCTTTGGATGTTGCCAGAGCTTTTAAATTGACTGTGAAGACTTAACTCTAATCGCGCTGTGTCCCCTTTTTCAGAAAGAGAACGGCTAATCCTGTCCACAAGACATACTCCCAAATGTGGCTTGGGTCAACCTGTTTCCAATAGTCCTTAGGAAATATGCTGACTCCGTGGCCCATTATAAGGTTAAGGCAACATTTGCCCTCTGACTTGTATTTAAGAACATTCTGGACCTGTTTACAGTCACATCTCACCTTTTATAAAGGGAGCAATGGCACACGAGGGATGTGCAGTGGCAGAAACTGTGACCATGTAGTTTGGCCCAGTGCCTTTTCCATAAATATGCCCTGTATCACCACAGAGTCTCCCCTTGCTTCCAAAAACCAAATAAGAACCTTTTTGTGTTGGTGTTTATACTTCCACTTCTTTTTTATTTTTGTGGTAGAATCACTGCCTTTCAAGGCTCTTTCAGGTTTTCCAGGAAGAGAAAACAAACAAGTGACCAAAAAACAATGGTAAACGGGGAGCCGTGCATTTAAGGCCTTCTCACATTCTTCCAAGAAAAAGTGGTGCGCCCTCATGTCCATGCAAAAGTGTATATGGGCATTGTTAGTCAAAATCCCCCCTGGGGTTCACCCCCTGGTAGCTATTTACTGACCACCAAAATGCCATGCACTTTCTGGCAAGCTCTGTCCTTAGATTTAGACAGACATGGACTTGTTGATGCACCCTTGAAAACTGAAACACGTGCACATCCTTAGTGGTCACCCCGTGCTGTGCTATATTTGCAGCAGGACTTCAAAGCTAAGCAATGAGCTTCGTCGCTTTCTGCCTGCAACCAGCCGTTCACCGGCCGTGCCACGCTAGCGAGCCCTCAATGACCGAAACCTCCACTTAGCTTCTCCTCAAACTAATAAAAAATGGAAAGTAAACAATTCCTCAACGTCAAATGCTTCGTTCCTGTGCAATGGAACGTGTCCCGCTTTGGATGAAAAGGGAAACTGGGACCAAAAGCATGAAGCAAATAAACGGTGAAAAATGAGAACTAAACAAAGCCAAGCTGCAGAAGCCGGGCCTGTGCGAAGCGGCCCGCTACGTGCTGCGCTGCAATTCTCCTGGATGCAGTCTCAGTCTCTTCTATGTCACCCAGCACAGGGACGTCCACCCCGGCATATTGTACCTGTCATTGTCCTGTTGTGATGATAGTGCTTTTGTGGCGGGAGGGGGTGGCAGGGCTTTGGCCAGCGGATGGTGGGGTTATGGGATATCTCTGTTTCCAGCTGCATGAATGCCTCCTGCTGTCAGCTGACTGCAGGCTGCCACTCCTATCAGCAGCTGGAGATGATACTATCAGGACACACAGCAAGTGTCACGTGACCAACAGCTATATATGCAAAAAAAAGGAAAAAGTGGATAGGTGGGGGGAGGGGGATTTTAGGGCCAGATTAGTGGAGTCAATCCTAGCAGGGGTGGACTTACCATAAGGCAAGGGTAGGCAGCTGCCTGGCCCCCCCCCCTGAAGACTAGGGGCCCCATGAAGACAGAATTTCCATTAGTTACATCAACGGATATAATATAATATGATCATTTCAATGACACCAACATGTAGGATATTTGCATTTTTAGCGACAGTTTTCAGGATAGGCAAAGTTGCCCCTGTCCCAGCTCTGATGGACTGTTCTACTCTGAGAGTCGCGCTACCCAGCTTTCTTCTACCGCTGGAGTCTAGCGGCTGTTCACTGCCAAGCGAAATGGCACTAAGTAGCAAGAAGAAAATGGCACAAAGATACCAGACTAGCATCTCATCTCCCATGTCTGATACCGTCTGGCTGAAATGGCAGACAGATTGTGAACAGACATGGAGGGAACACAATTAAATGAGCGTATGCAAAAATTCAAGACTAACCCCAGCAAAAGAGGGAATGATTGCACTTCTTAAATCTGACCGATCGATCCTCTGCTGTGATACCCCCCTTCCACCCGATCAGTAAATTTTACCAACGGCATTCCCACCCCCACCCTGATCATTAAGTTTTCCCATTAGCATCCCAGACCTTGATTATTGACGTTCCATTGTTTTTAATTACGTCTAGTTTCTCAGCTCCAAAAAATAGCTTAAATGGACCCCTACCCATGACAGTCTAGGGCCCCTAGAGAACTTAGTTAGCCTTGAATCCTACTCATTCCTATTGCAATTATGGGGACAACTAAATCTTATGCAAGGGATTAAAACTGATGAAGTGTAATATATAAACCAAATTACATTTGTATACAGTATATTACAATTATATATAATATATATTTATGCATGTGCCTGCGGTCTTTAGGGAAGGTTGTGGATCTTGCCAGTTCTGTAAACTGAATGTCATTTATATAGGGAGTGTTACACGGTCTGTTTGTGGACATATTTTCTTCCCTCATATGTCTTTTATTACCGCTAAAGTCCAGGGATTATAGTCATAGAGTATATAGCTGTGTGTTTTTCCCCATTGAATGAAGACAGATTCTATTGAGCTGTACATTCATGACGAATTTAAAACAGAGGGTTTTATAAGGGACTTTTCTTCAGAGGATTCATATCTTGCCATCATTAAGATAAATAGAAAGGAATAAGAGAAAAATAATGATTGTATACTTCGGACCAAGCCAGGCCCAGTGTAACTAATAAATTAATTTAGCGTCTTGGGTAACAAAATGTTCACTGAAGACTAGGTGACCTGTTTTTATTTAATTGTAAAAGTTTTCGATGACAACAAACTCATTACCTGCGCAAAGTAACATGCGTAAAGAACGGAGACCGTATTCGGGCAGAAATCCACAGAACTCTGCTCTTTTTTGCGTCATTATTTATTATCCAATCAATCACAGTTTAATTGGTCACGTAAGCAGTTAGTTCTTTGCGTAATTCTGGACGATTTGCTCCGGGTGAAGCGGTTTCTCAACACTTTTTCTTTTCTTAAAAAAAACGCAGTTAAATCACATTTCTCACGATGTACTGATCTATTTTTGTTTTTTTCCCCATTGATGGATCGTCTTCACATCGCACACATTCAGGCAGACATTAGTCACTCTTTAATCGACTCTCAGGTGCTTTGATATATAGCCCTTTTCCTGAAAGTAATTGCGCAAGAGTGAGGTGATTCTGAAGACTGGAGTCAAACTGCAATTCAACAAAATCCCCAATCAATTTCCAACCTGTATTTACAGCTTAATAAATCACACGCATCACTCCGGCACCCTCAGAACCACTAGTTCTCTGCCATATTATCGGGCCACTTATGCACTATGACTTAAAAAAAAGAAGAAGAAAAAACACTATGGGGGCACGAATATCTGCCCCAGAAACCGCTTTGCTTGATTAATTGGTTTCAACAGCTTAGCTTGTTCCCATCAGAAACGGTCATTTGCAAGGCTTGACTGTGATAGTATTTCTGACGTCCAGGTGAACTTTGCGGTGACTTCTTGCTGCCGGATATTGGGTTTCGCTTTGCACAGAGGATCTTGGTTTTTGTCCGCTGGGAAAGCCGCTGCGGTGGAGCTCTGCAAGGAAAGGTGAGACAGCAGGACACAGAGCGGCTGACTACCGAAAGAAGCGCGGAGGCACGGGGTTGAACCTGCCGGCTGATGCGGTCCGGATGGGCATGCTCCGCCGACTTTGACGGTAATGGTTCCCAACGTGAAAAGCTGCGCTTTCTGGGAAACGTGTTTCCTATTACTGCCCTGTGTTAAACTGGTCAGACACACAAGTATCAGAGCGGATTATACTGTCAGGCTAAATCACACCCGGAAAAGGCTGTCAGATCTTGTAGCGTTACTCCATTCAGGTGATCCACGCTGGAAACTGCCAAGAAAAACTCTCGATTGTTTCCATAGGCACCACAAAAATACGAAGAAGGTTTAAATCCCACAGAGGGATAGTGTTATCTAAGCATCATTTTATAAATAGTGTGTTTAAGGTACATTGCCGCTATTTAGCAGAAGCTGAGGGGAGTGGTGACCGGTCACAGGGAATATATGATTAATGATAAATATTTACGGATTATTAATGGCAACATCTTTACAACAGATCAACTAAACTGCCTTCTTGTTACGTCCACTTCCGAAGGTCTTAACTCCTATTTCATCCTCCGAACCTGTCCCACTGTGTTTGTTTTCAGTGGGAAAGGGGAAGGTATAAGTCATAGTGAATTATAGCAGGACTGTTCCATCATTCTCATTTTATACGACTGGCGCTGCTGTTAGACATCCACCGTGTGTCTCAGGAGGACGGTGCAGCACCTTAACCCACGGCTTCTCCTCCACCAGCGCTCGCAAGTGACTGAAACCCAAAAACCCAGTCTAGTCTTTTTCCAGAGAGATGGTTAAGATTTATGAGGCTGGAAACTACGACAGAAGCACTGTGAAAAGATTTTTTAAGGGGACCTGCATAGTTTCCTTTATTTCTAGCTATATCAGTGCTTGAAGTGGGGAAAACCGGCGCCTGTATTCCCCCTGTTATTCGGCGCGAGCTGCCGGTACTCCCCTCGTTATTCGGTACCAGCAGATAATGAGAGGTGGCAGTACTCTGAAGAGGAAAAACAAATACCAGCCTACGTCAAGCACTGATCTACAGAACATTTGCATGCCTATCAGTATATGTTTTTGTTTATTAATTGGCATAAATGTTGTTAACATTTAACATCTAAATAGATGGATATTTTTTCTTTATGATCCCCTTGGTCAAGCCGAGTTTCTTTAGCCTTTAGGCTACGAGTCAAATTATCTCTTTGCCCAAAGACCCTGGTCGCTAGCAAAATCGTGGGCACAAAAATATTTCAATATTTAATGGATCTGTGGAGTTTGTTTGTGTGTGTGTAAATCCTTTTGTCTTGGAGACATTTATGCACGCTATTCTACATGTCCATCAGTGCAGGAATACTTTTATTTTTTTTAAAAAAAAAGGCAAGGGGTTGTTTATTAAAGTTTATTGAAAAATTACGTGAATTCAAACAATGTATTAATGCAAGTTGGTATACAAAGTGAAGTACAATTTATAAGCTAAATACAACATCATAGATGTAATATACTTGTATAGGAAGCTGCCTTACAAAGAAAGAGGGTTTCTTCACATTGTGTGGGAAAATAGGGAGAAGAAAATGACTTACTACAGTATAACCAGTCAGCCTGTAATGGGGCCAGAGTCTCTTTTGGCTCTTAAACAACACTGGCAAAGGTAATACATCCACTAAAAGCCAAAAACGACGCAATTTCTCATGACAATTTCCATCCACAAACAGCCTTACTGGACAGCCATAGCGGGTACCTTTTTACACGGCTAACATGGTGCATTAAATTATGGCCCATTGTTCAATACCCGTCTCCATTAATTTATTCTTGTCTGACATCATTAAATGGAGTCTAACTCTCCCAGCCATCAATCCAGTCGCTTGCTTTTAGTCATGCACAATGCGTATCTTCATATGGGACAATAAGCCCACGGGTTTAAATCTGTCTGAAGCAGCTGCCTTAGCATGGACATCCCAAACAGAATGAGGCTTAATCCTATTTGTCACAGAAATTTGTCACACAAATAGTGGGGCTGTTTTCCAAACATCTCCTCATTCATTACGTTGCTGTACAAAGATCTGCTGTCTTACTCTCAAAGTGGTTGCTTGCTTACCCTTTTCTTAATTTGCTTCTGAGTTAAGTATGACGTAATTTTTTTTAATGTTTGACGTCAACATCCAGGAACAGAAAGCACACATTTAAAAAAAAATTTAAAAATCATTCAATTAAATGCTCATTCTCAATTAAGATTTAAGTAACATTAACACAGATCAGTGTAAACGGCCAACGTCTGACAAAAGGTTTTGTAATACTCCTAAGTACAGTACCTTCTTGGCACAAACCTTCATATTGTACTGTACTGAAATTACACTAATACTTGAAAATATACATTGTGATTCATGCTGACTGCTTGGACAGGAAAGCAGGTCAAGACATGGGAAACGACGGAGTCTCTCTCACGTCACTGAATCGGCAAATTGGTGTAATTGTACTGAAGTCATTCAGGATAAATTTCCCCACTGAACCTGGCTATGGATACCCATTCAAAATTATGAAAGGTGTTTTGAGTCTCTGAAAAAAAAACTCCATGGAAAGAGATCCCAGATGGTCACACAAAAAAATAGGACTTTGCGTAGTGATTGTTAAAACCGGTGAAGGAATAAAGTGCACAGCAAAGCCAGGTGTGGGATCTACTGCTGCAGACCTCATACACCCCATTCAGAGACCCTAACGGCGATGCACAGTCCTAATTAACCACCCTACCATCTTGGGTGCTACCTGCTTGTGGGAACGCAGTGCAGCATCTCCTGGAAGTCCTTCAGACTGGGGATAGAGGGAGCACAGACCTTCCCACAATTCTTGAGCAGATAGAATATGCATAAAAAAAGAAAGTTTAAAAAAGAGTCATGGCTTGTATAAGAATCTTACAGTGTGAGTTGATTCTTCTGTGGATTCTAATGTTACATTAGTGACATTAGTAGTGCACCAGAGACAACAGGAATGTCTGATTGCACAATGTCATTCGAGTGTAAAATAGGTCCCCGTTGTTCCACAGGTTCATCTATGCAAGTGTTACTTAAAACCCCAGACCGTCCAACAAAGACGCTGGTGCGAAGCTATTAACTATATATAGGCCCGACTGTGAAAAAGCAACTCTGAATAGCCCTTTCCTGCCTTTCAGTAAAAAATATATATATTTCTTATATACATCAGACGGACGACACGGACACTCGGACACACATATATAATTGCACTTTGCGCTAAAGGAAAAGTGTCTGCAGGGGGCGGTGGTGAGCCACGGTCTGGCTCGATGCTGCATAAACGTGATTGGTGGGTAAGTGCTGGCTTGGCAAGCAGTCCCAGGAGGTAATGAGTGTGGTGTATCTGTGTGGCAGGCTGGGGAGGGGGGCACAGAGCGGTCCCGCAGTGTCCCTAAGTGGATCGTCGTCGGGTCTTCTTTACCCTGTGGGGAGGGAAAGGTTGAGCGGTAAATGGAGAAGCACGGCTGGCCACTGTCATATCGTGACATCCATGACCGTTGCTGTTGAATAGGTAGCCGCCTAAGTTTGGGGGAATTGCCAGCAGAATGAAGCCTTACTGTATTCCATCAGGAATCTGTTTAATCCACATAATACAGCAGTAAAATGCATTTTCAACTAGACGTTGCTAGTCTTCAACACAAATCTCAACCCATCAAACCATGAGGAGCATCACAAGCTCTCTTTTAACCCTTCCTGACTGCATGTGAGAGGAACACTGCCGAAGTCTTTTGGACCAGCACCAGCATCTGGTTCCTGACGTGCTTCCCAATGCAATTAACGCTTGTTAACGACCCTGCTCATTTAAGGAAGTTAAACAGAGCCACTAGGGCTTGGGGGGGGGGTTAGTTTATGTTCACTGGGACGCCGTAAAGTCATCCTGCAGCGACTGTGGTTTCACAGCTCAACGGGGGGAGTCTGCAACATCCTGAAGGAAAGACTGCATGAAAATCAAAAGCCCCTCCACTTATCTCTGTTTAATTAACCGCATCGTTAATTAAGAAACGCTGGGAGCATCCTGTGATGTTACAGACGGCATGTGATCTGATGGACCTGATTCCACAAAGGGTCCTGTGTGCTGAAGAGGAGGCCTCACCATCCAGCTTCAATCTGTCCTATGAGTCACAGCTGGAATAGTTTTAAGAGCCACATCTTAATCATGGCTGCCAAGGAAGCTCATGCCCAGACAGGCCCCAAATCTCCAAAGATGCCGTTACAAGGTGGGCAGTTACATTAAATGCGCCGCAAACTACTCTGATTGGGGTGCTGGCTTTGATTCCTCTGGTTTCTAAAGGGCAACATCACCCCTCCCCCCCCCCCAGACGTGCCAGTATGTGGGGAGGGGAGCTGTTAGCATAACTTCTCACACAATGGGACCATAATGGGGGGGCAGGGGCATTCATGGACATTCATCTGTCTTTGCACAAAACTGCGACACTTCGCAAGCAACCATGGGCATGGCCATTATCGGCGGGACCTGACGTGCCTTTGGGTCGTTTGGATGGTTAAAAAGTTCAAGGATGGTCTTTTCTCAAGTGGGGGGGTGCATAGAAATGCTCGTTATATGGGTCCCTGTCTATCTAAGGGCCTGTGGCCCATGTGTGTGGGGTGAGACAGACAGCAGGTACAACACAGAGCTACTGAAAGAACACAGGTTTATAGAGTTTAAGATGCTAAGAGTACAGCAAAGACAGAGCAGTGTTTCCCAATCCGGTCATCGGGGACACCCAGACAGTCCACGTTTTTGCTCCCTCACAACTTCCAGCTAATCAAGACACCGAATATCTGGTACAGGTGTGTTGGGAGCCGAGAGGAAGCGAAAATGTGGATTGTGCTGGGAAACACTGCATTAGAGCATGAGAGACTACAGATACTAAAGCTATATATTAATGTGTCTTTGGTCATGCAGGTGAGAAACGCGGAAAAGGAAATACCAGGGTAATTTATTAACCTGTTTTCACGTGGCTGTTTTCCATCAAAATTTAGCGCTAAAGATCTGGAGACGAATCCCTGAGGAATTAAGCGTTGGAATTGTATACCACCACGAAGAGGGGACTCCCATGGGGCAGTGGGTGCCGCACGAAAACGGGCATATTTCATTCCGCGTTTCTCACAGTTACCCGCTGTTCTTCTTACTTGTATCGAACGGTTTCGCCTTACTTGTTCAGGGCGTTCTTTAAGTATTGCTGTAGCCACTTAGTCTCGGGGTTAATGCAGACCTCTTTGTTGTTCTTCAGCTTGGCACTGCGGAGGGGAATCGACAGGGAGAGAGAGGAGGACACAGATTCATTTCAGCATTCAAACAGTGGTGGAGCCCCCCCCCTCCAACCTGCACATCTATTGGTACTGTACAGCCCCTTGTTCCTGCACACTGAGACCTTAAGAGGCTCAAAGACCAGGAAGATCCTTATCCTCGACCATAAACCTGCCTGGTGTTTGACTCAGTTTGACCCACAAATATTCACTGCTGCCCCGTAAATCCTGTGACCAGTTCTGATAAAATATGGAGCCATGTTGAAGAGAGAGAGAAAAAGAGGGAAAAAGAAATGTTTATTTATGGCAATTATCCCATAATTCCCTGTCGAGATTCTGGAACATTTTTGTGTTTATAGTTCAAAATGAAACCACATACCACTAGATATTGGACGGACATAACGCATTGATGCTACAAGCAAGTTTCTGCATTATTGTGTGTGTTTTTGTCCATTGTTTACTTGCTAAGTGATATCTGTTAGCATCTTTCAGTCTGTCTTTGGTAGTAATAGTAGTTGATACTTTATTGATCCCTGTGGGGAAATTCTCTTTACGCCTCCCCCAACTTGCTCTCTGTAGGTGAGAGCAAGCTGGCCGCGAAGGGCAGCCACCCATAGCAGCGCCCAGGGAGCTGGGGGTTAAGGGCCTCCCTCAAGGACCCGCAGATGTGCCGAGGCTGGGCTCAAACTGGCAACCTTCTGATCACGGGCACACAGGCTTAGCCCACTGAGCCACACACTGCTGCCTGGCTTTGAGGTCTAAAATTTATAATGAATTAATTTAGAAAAAGAATTTTCCAAAATAAACTGTGAATAAAAACAAACATCCATCCATCATTTAACTGCTTATTCTGGTCAGGGTCATGAGATACAGATAATCAGCACATTTAAATAATGACTCGGCACATTCTACCCCATGCAGCAAATAGCTGAACGTGAAAGACATCCTATCAAAACTAATGTTTTTGCCTTTCTTGGCATGATATATTTTGATACCCAACTGGATCTCTTACACGGAAAGTAAGACTGAAAATTTAATTACTAAATTGGTAAAAAAAAATAATAATAATAATTCCACGCTAAGTTTCCATCTGCGGGGTGTGAAAGACTACATGGAATTTTATTACCCTACATTTATTTCCTTTATGTAGATGTCAAAAGAACTCCATACACCTCTGCGTGACACATGCAAGAAACATGTGCAGCCTCCAAAGAATACTGCCATAAAAGCTGCAGAAAAAACCTGAGTGGAAATTGGAAATTGCAGCATATTTAGAGTCAGTAGCGTGGGAGGTGTACCTCTCAGTTTACTTACAAACAGATGTGTGCAGGAATGTTGCCAAGAAACAAACGTCTTAGTCTCACATTTGGCCACTGGTGGCCTGGAAAAGCAGAGCCTCACAGATCCTTAGGGTTTGAACATCCAATTATTTATGAAACGAGGTTCAAAGGGCCAAACATTTACCAAAGAGTTGCCCGTCGGGCTACAGCTGCCCTGAACATTTGCCCGGTGAACGTCGGGCAATCAGACGCCCTCTGAAATGTTTGTGACCCCGAGTGTTTGAACACGGGATTTCACACCCGTGTGCCAAAAGGTCACGCTTCAGTCAGCAGCTGGTGGCAGGACCTGGCACCCAGAGTAACTTCCCCCCCCATCCTAAAATGTAAAAAAAAAAAATCTTTAGAAAAATAGGGAGTTTCTAACCACTCAGTAGATGTCTTAAAATAGTCTGTGAAATGCAAACGACATGTTTTCATTACAGATGGGTGATTCCTCTTTGTATCATAACAGATAAACTACTTGTCATCACTTTATCAGTCCATACATGTCGATGTAACTGAGTCCCTTGGGGTTGGGGCAGGTGAGGGGGGGGCGCAGTAGACAGGGGGCTCATGGGGGGCTGGGAGGGAATTTTCAGATTCTGGAGAGAAGTCAGCAGGTAGTAATTACTTCACAGTGAGTTAAACCCAAGAGCAAACATGGAGATTGTACTACCGCTCCTTTTCATCTCCGCCGTTTAAGGTATCATGCCGGGGAGCTATGGGGGGGGCGGGGGTCCATCTGCTCTGCTGCCTTTGCAGCCTCAGATGTGACTCCCCAGTCAGTCTCATGCAGGCCTGTCTTCTGCTCTGGATCTGCTGTCCATTGACTCTATGGTCTGCAGACAGATGCAGAGTGGGCAAGATGATGTGGAGAGATGAGGGAGCCCCCCCCCCCCCCCCCCCCCCCCCCCCCCACACGCCCGGCCCGCGCACAAAAAGACCCCGACACAAAGGAGAAAAAAAAAACAAACCAAAACAAAACATTTTACACACAGAGGGACAACCC
>JAAGVU020000041.1:4296883-4327441 GCA_011763525.2 Mormyrus iriodes
TTTTTTTTTCTGCGTTGTGTGCTCCCGGGGGTGTTGGCGACAGGGGTGGGGGGGGCCGGCGGGGGGGGGGGGGGAGTGAGGCGGGGGCCGCGGCGGGGGGGGGGGGGGGGGGCAGCCGGGGGCGTGGTCTCGCCGCGATTTATCACCGCTGCCAGGACTAACTTCCTCCATTAAAAAGTCCGCCTGCAAAACCGAGGCTGCACTATGGCTTTCACTTCTCCTTCGCTTGCATGTATAACACACAGGTTATTCAAAGAAAGGTGGGACCCCACGGGCAGTTCAATATGGCTTTATTACCCCCGGCTGATCCGTTATTGTTCACCAAGGCAATAGTGTGTCTGATACGTATATAAGGAATAGTCAAGTCTGCATGGCCTTAAATTGTTAAACATATAGGTCAGTGATGCCGGTGAATTCTTTTCATGACACTTTAACGTGTAGCTCACTGCGGGTTTTCAACTTTTAGTATTACTCATAAGTATTCTAAAGCGAGAGAGAGAGAAATGAAAAAGGCACCGCGGAAGAAAAACTCAAATGTTAACAGGTGTTGGAAAATTGACTCTTAGATAAAGACCTTTTTTCTGTGCTTGCTGGTTTCCAGAATAATTATGTTAACCTTAATAGCATTCCATTAAGTACTCCAAGGGTTTTTTTTATTGTAAGGAATGATGTCTGTGTGTACAGGACGCAGATGTGGTTTTTGTTTTCGGTCTATCTGAATGGTGCTGGGTGGAACCGTACCTCCGTCGTGCCAAACGCATTATTCACCGTCAATACGGGCGTTTGTACGATGCAGACCGTCGCCTTACCAAAAGCGGGGATCATTGTGAATTGCCCTCAAGGTCATTTGCACGTTTTTTTATCCTTGACGCCTGGAAGTGAGTAGTTTGTCGTGCATAATGGAGGAAACATGATTCATTGTAGTGATTATAATGACGGGCCATTTCGGCTGAAGGTAAACCGTTACGTGCAAGAAAGACTGATTACCTTTACTCTTGCTAAAGCCAATTGTGAAAATACTAATTATATTTTATTTTGGATCTCAGTTCGGGTTTAATTGTCTTTAAACGCAATATGTTTTTAATGGTTCTTTTACACACATTTGATTTTAATTTCTTTTTACCTTTACATGAAACAATCATTATATAGCCTAAACTTGATTTTGTGGGGAATATACACCGTCAGAAAAAAAGAGTACGAATTTGTACCTTTGCCTGGGGCTGAACCCACAATGGTCTGCCAATTGCACCCTAGCTGTAGGGAAATGTACCTTTTACTCTAATTTAAGGTACGGAATTGGACTCCGGGGAACATCCCCAAGGTGCAAATAACATTAATGTACCCCCAGTGGTACAAAAATGTTCCTCGGAGTCCATTTCTGTGCCTTAATATGTACATTTACCTACAGCTGGGGTACAAATTTTGACGTTTTTGAAACTGTATAGTACGATTCAAATTCAGCGACAGCTACAAAGAATTAGCGTTTTTGCTCTTGGTTTATAATTTTTTTTGCTTTATCATTTTTTTTCAAATACGTACATAACACTAATACTCCGCCGCTGCGAGAGCCCCCACCCCCGAACGCTCATGGGGAAAGATCCGGCATGATGACACGCTGGTGACAGACCCCCGATTTTCGGTTGCCGCCGACAAGGAGCTGGGGAAATTCACACCCGGCCCGGGCTGGTGCGGGCTGCACGGGGGCACCTTCACCTGGCAGCGTTTGATCCTGCGGGGCAAAGAGGCACTTTTATGGCCCAAGTCGCACGGCGCCTGATAGAGTTTCACCAAATAAACATCTCGCTGGATCTGCACTGGTTTCACCACGAATAACACGACTTTAGGCGTGTAGCAGTTTCCTCCCGTGCTGTCACCGGCAAAGTCTCTCCTTTATTTTTGCTGTCTGATTACAATGTACATGTTCTGTTTTCTCACACTTGAAGGAAACAAGGTCTCCCGTTGGCTTGTACTCATAGCGGCGATAAAGCAAACAGCTTGTCATCGACTCGGACTGAAGCGCATTTGAAACCGAGCAAAACGTCGCGGATTTTGCCAAGAAGCAGAAAGGCGGGTAGTCTAAGTCATATTTCAAATAATACGATCAGTGTATTCATGACAAATATATGCACTTTTATTTTTGATAAAGAATTTATAAAATCACTCAGCATCACGGGGTAATATCAACAAACAATCCCTACGTCTATAAAAAAAACCCGCTTTTTCTATGTTTTATACTAATTTGTCTTTTGCCAGCAGTTACACGTGACTTTTCTCGGGCTCTCCTAAGGTAAAATGTTTGTGAAGTCTGGTTTAGTTTATACTGAGTCTATGTAGGATTCCTTAGTCGCGTGTAAGGTTGCTACACAAATAAACATTAGCGCAAGAAGTCAGTAATAGAAAAATATGTATTCAAGTAAATGTCAGGAATAGTGTAACTAAAATATCCAGAGCAGACTGCAGCAAACCAACAGCTGGTAAAACGCACACTTAAAAAATAATAACTTCCTATAGATATGAGCCAGAAGTGCCTTTAAAAGCCGGATTAGATGTAATAGGGAGCTGCCAGTGGTATCAGATAAAAAGCCTTGGATATTGTCACTCTGGATTACCCCCGCGAGACATTAGGAGGCAGTGTGGAGGGCCGGCCTGGACTTCTCCAAACTCACGGGCCAGCAAAGGGGAAGTTGACTCTCTTATCAGCTCACACTTGTCTGATCTTCAGTCAGCTTTTCTCCACACCAGTAGAGTAGGATGGTACTTGAAACCCTCCCCCACCCCCCTACCAGGAAAGAGGGGAGGGGCAAAGATCTGACTGGTTTCTAAGGGGGGTAACCATACTGTTACATCTAGTACGTCCCACAGCCGACTGCTCATCTGTGTGAAGTGGGATCTGAATTATCGTAGCACCATTGTTGCATATAATTTTGTCGATGATGTTTGGATGCTTTTGATTACATGCCATCTTGTGTGTGTCGAACAAATGACCTTCTGGTCACAGATCCTGCTGTTTAGTGTCCATACCACCTGCTGACCCCTTGTGTTGTTCTTCTGGACAGTGCAGAGGGCTTGAGTCCCAAGGTCTTATCCCTTGAGCCTTCATTTCCAACCTCCTGTGCTCCTGGATCTCACCCGGTCTCCAATTGCAGAAGATTCTGGCATGTTCTCACCTTATTGCAACTATCCCATTGATAGTCCACACATTCCCCATTCACACAGAGAGATATTTACCCATGATGCCCAGATTTACAGCAAGATTACAAGAGATCATTGTAAGAACTGAGCCTGCAGCCAAACTCTGATCTTCCCTTCAACTATTAGTTTGTACTAGTTCCCAGGAAACCGTATCACTGATAGTGTGGTGTTATTGTTTGAATATCTATTAAAGAAATAAACCAAACATATTTCTCTTCATCTTGTTGTAATGAGAATTTTCACTAGTTAGTTTCAGTCAGTTGTGTCCAGGATGCTGAAGTGCTTGTCCAATCTAATTAAACCTAATTAAAGGGTTTGTACTAGTGCGAAGCACCAGCCCTCGACCAGTGCAGCGCTGAGCTCCCAATTGTGTCAATTCACGCATCGCAGTCGAGTGAATTACCCGCCTCATAATTGGAATTCCCCTGGGACAGCCCTGCACCCCTTCGACAAACCCCCGTGTTCTCGAGGGCCAAAGAAAGGGGACCCCGAATACAGAGAGAAAAGATGGAAAGGTCTGCACTGCACTCTCCTTTTTCCGTGGCACTGGGGGCAGAGTGAAAGAACACCCACTGGAAAAAGGAAACAGAGCAAACGCCTCGTCGAGTGTATTGGGGCCTCGCAGCCTGTTTATCGAGAGCATAGTTTGGGGCGTCAGGGGTCGCCATGGTCTCCTCGATTTAAAGGCGCAGGACACGTTCTGCATTGCGGGCACCTTCAATGGAGTCCAAGTGTAGGGTCAGGACTGGGACCGGGGGGTGCACATCACCGGTGAATAGGGTGGTGGGTGGCCTAGGTTATTTAGGATGAGGACAGGCCAAGTTTAAATGAAAATAGGATGAAATTTTTGTAGTGCAGGTTTCCCAATAAAGGAACGGGGTGCTCCACCCAAGAATGGCTTCAGGAGAGGGTGGAGTTTAGCCGTGGCTGACAGATAAATGACCAGGCCCAGCCAGCAGGTGTAAATGCCCTCCCATTACTTGGCAGACACATGTTAAGTACACATACTATGCTACCAAACATGGAGTGTGGATTTCTCTGGTGGGACCTAGCACTGGCTTATATTTCACCTCTGGCAGTTGATGCCCTGGCAACCAGACCTCATCTGGGATGGAGTTGCCTTCGTTCGTGTTATTGGTGGTTGGTGGCCCATTTGGACCAGTGGATGAAGGATGACGAATATGCAGGGGACAGAGTCCAGCTTTTGGTGACGCATCCCATAACAGAGTGGGTTCAGTGACATTGGCATGGTGTGCCACATGACGGGGAACTGGGGCAGACACATCAGAACATGACTAATAAAACAGCGTTTCATGTGCTACTCATACCCCGCGGCCGTTCCTTTCCGCTTAATCGCCGGCATTCCCGCGAGGCCCTGAGATTAAGGCATAATGACTTCCACTTAAGGGCTGCAGAATTGTTTTGTAGCGTAGAGCCTTACAGTATGCAGCTGGCCAGTATCACCCCACCCCCCTCAGGGGTACAAGAACAGAGACCCCAGGAACTCGATTCGGCAACCTTCACACTATCAGCCCGCGGTTGTTAACCGCGAGGCTACGTGCCCCCATGGGAGGACGTGCGTGGATGGCACTGTACATGTGGCTGATTGGGGGGGGTGTCACAAGCGGGGACAGGAGCTCTGCATCACAGCCGTCCCGTCTGACTGCATTCTTACTGTCCAGGGGGTGGGGTTGAGGGGGGAGAGTTCCCCTGTTTCTGGGGTTGCGAACCACACAGATGGGGTCATTATGATTATCCAAATCCACCCTAGTCCATATCTCCCCCCTCCCAAATGTATATGAAATTTTAACATACGTTAAATATCATTTAGTAAACATACATTTAGTATACATACTAAACTATGACAGCATTAAACTGTCATTCATCAGAATCTGCAGCAGATTAGCTAAATTAGAGTATCTGACTCACCGTGTCGTAATAATAGCAGTTAACCCTTTGTAAGCTGCCGTGGGTCAGCAGCGCTCATCCTGAGTTTGGGATCGGCTGGAAATGCAGAAAGAGTTAGTGGAAGAAGACAGAATCTACAGCGACTGTCAGGAAGTGTAGGAATGGCACCGAAATGATGCCGTGGCCATCAGGCCTTCCACTGACGCCCCCCCCCAGCCGTACCGCTAAAAGAAGGGATCAGATGAAGAGCATGTAAGCAAGCTGCCTACTGTCCAGTAGGAAATGTTAAGCTGTGCGTCTTTAAAGCGAGGGCATTGAAGCATGCCGTTCTTGGAGCACTGATTTACCCTTTGATTTCCCTGATAAACATCACTTTGATTCGCTGAGATAAAGCTGCCATGATTAGAGCCAAACACTGTAGGAAAACGGCGAGCAGCGCAGCAAAGTCGCAGATGCGTAATGCCGATTTGCCAGCTGCTAAATGGGTCACACTCTTTCCTGTCTAATTCTAAAGGTTAATCGATGGCCATTTCCTTAAAGGAGTATATTTTGGCTCGGTACTCAGCCCCAGCCACAGGCCTGTAATCTTGCATCGCTTGCAGAACCTCGCGGATGGAGTCCATGGTGAAATCAAACAAACATTTGGCCCTTTCATCTTCAAGAAAGGCATAAACAGGCCGTCATTTTGCGATACTGCAAGAAACCAGAACTCTAGGGCCTATTTCCGCTCAACAGACAGACAAGGGCTTGGTGTCCTGTTCTTACCATGGTAACCAGTGTCGAACAGGGTTCGACCTGTACTGTACTGCCCCAGATTTAACCGTCATCATATTGTGGAACACCAAGAGCAAAATCTGATCCTTGAAGGTGAAAAATTCAGTCCCTGCCAAACAAAAGGGTTTATCAGCACCGCTAGTTCTATCCGTCTAGCTTATGCTGTCTGCGGGAGTTCTAACCCAAAGAGCCTCATGCTTAAATGCTTACAGGCAGCTCGTTCGGCTCCAAAGGCGCCTAACAGCTTTCATGACACCACCCGGTGTTTTTTCGACGGCTGATTTCCTCCAGAACTCCCAAAACGTGGCAGCCCAGTCCCTGCAAATCAGCCGTCTCCCGCCAGGGATTATTCGCCGTTCACAATGTAATATTTTTCAGAAATGCCTCCCAGATGTGGGCCAATTAATAAATATTTCACCCGTCATGCGACCAGACACATCAAAGGACAGTGTGAAAAGACCACTGGTGGTGCAGATTCTCAAAATTTATGTTTTTCTTCTTAAATACTGAGGGAGACAAGCTTTGCTGGATTCAGAAACCATAGAAAAGTGGCTGATGCTGAGCTCATTTTCTTGTTGTGAACAATGAACGCCTTAAAGTAAAATCAAATCCCCCCCACTCCCACCCTCCGTAGATGGCATTCAGAGGCCCCTCATCATCACCCCACTCCCCCCATTCGTTGTAATCTGAAATACACACACATCATCCACCTAACGAATGGTTGTGTCCTGTTAAGTGATCACTGACACATGGCGTCCATCTGAATGGACGACAGGGCAATGGCAAGCACAGGACAAAGGACACCCCCCCCTCCCCCATCTATGCTTTTCAGGAAAAGCATAGACGTGTAAGCAACCTGGGCTTTCATCATCCGCAAGGAAGGAGAGCAGGACTGAGTCCCCCGTGTGGCATGAAAGGGATGAACAATAAAGTAAGACTCCCTCTTCACATTCTTTGAGTGCCACGTCTCATTTGATCTATACTGAACACGCAAAATCCCATTGGACACAGCAGCTGAGCCTCGGTTCGGCGCCCGGGTGACCACACGCATCACGAAGAGCGAAGCATGGCTTCATGCCTTCCGGGCTGGACAGAAAAAAGAAAAACCTCATTCAGGTGCTCAAGGAGCCACTGGCTGCTTGGTCTCATTGAGCAGCCATGCAGGGCCCGACTCCCTCCCCTGGGGCCCCGAGGCTGGACAGGGCAACAGATGGTTAGGGTCTGTGAGTAGGTTGGATTCTAAAGGCCCCGTGATGAATGTGACCAAAAAAATTACGCGCAAACCTCGGCCCCATCATCGCTACAACCGCCACGATCCCCTCGGAGATCGCCAGTTCATAGTGAAAGCCCTGCGATTGTCCTACAGGGAGCCCAATGCCTGGCTCCGGCAGATCAAATGGCCCGTGGGAGTCCGCAGCCCCACAGCACACATGAACAGCCCCACGGAGACAATAACGGGGCTTGCCGAAGTCCTCCTGTTGTCATGTGGGACTGCGGTTGAGAATAGCTGCTCGTTAGGCTTTGTTACGGGCCAGAGTCTGGCACTATCTCAACAAGGGCACCAATTCACGCTTCAGAAAGCCTCCATTAGCGTCTCCATTCCGTACGGGCCGACCATTCTCTACACAAACTCCCTCCATCCACAGCGTCCTTCAGGAATCCGATTTTAACCTCCCTCCCCCATTTTACACAGCTGTCTGTTTACTCTGGAATTTGAATGAGGTTCCTCTCTTTGGGGTTTGAATTCGATCAGGGCCAGGGTCGTCACGCTTTCAGCGCCATGTAACATCTGCCCTCTTTCAGGAATCACTTGAAGATACATGTAAATGATTATACATCCAAGGAATTTCCCGGCCCAGGTCAGGCTCTCATCTGAAGAGGATGAGAGGAACATTTTTGCCAGGGATCCCATTCTTTAACCACTAACAGCTATCGTTTGTAGTGCTTGAGGGAATGTTTGCAAGAGGCTGTCATTTTACTGTTTCATAACATACTAAAGAGAACATTTTATCACTTATTGGACTGGATTATAGGAGAGAACACAAGCTCAGACTCTGGCAAGCTGACGTAAATTCGGAAGTCTCTTTCCACAGGGGATCTTTAAGAACCAAAAAAACGGACATTAATTTCTTAGGTAGCAATTTACCTAAAGAACATATTGATAATGCTCAGGATGTTATCTCCATGACCTAAAGAGAAGATTTCCGAAAACTGGATGTCGGGAGCATGAACTCTGCTATTCCAGGAATGTTCTCACAAACAGAAACCCAGAAGCTGGGAAGTGTCTGCCGTTTGGACTGTTTCAGGGTATATGGCACTTTGCCTGCTGAAGATGTTACATGAATTGAAGACTCGACCCCTCTTCCCACATCACTCTCGATTCTCATCCCACTACCAAATCAGCTATAAACAGCGTTAAAAACTATTTTCCATTCCGGTATGTCTAAGCATCACGCTAATTTCCAGCAATCCCAAGTGTGTGCAGATATGTTGGCCTTAAATAGCTTGACCTTGGCTATGCCCATGCCTGAGATGTTTCCATGACATGGTTCCTCTGGCAAAAGTTAATCCTCACAGGAGAGGAGCTCCACTTTTCCAATTTTTCTTTCCCTTCTCAAGTACGATATCAATGTTTTTTTGTTTTTTTTACTTCAGAAGACCCTCATCCCATGGTTGTGAGACCCTGGAGAAGGTAAGCTAAACCGTCCATATATGGACGTCTTGCATTGGCAGCTTTGCATGTCATTTTACCCAGAAGCCCCTGCTGCTTTTCCATCACAATAGTCAGGTGTCGTCTTAAATCCCTTCTCCATCTGATGAGGATGGCCTGGAACATGAACCAACAGCCTTCTGGTTGAACATCCATAAGCGTCATCCTACCTAAAACCCCTTGTTTGCTTGCTCTCAATTGTTTGTGGGTGTGAAAACAAAACAGTGGAGGAGTTGGGTTGCCATCTGGCGACAAAAGACGTCATCACCTCAGAAGACAAGGTCAGAGGTGAGGCCTCAACCTCTGAACCATGTCTGGTAGAAGGTGGTAAAATGCCAGCCAAGCTAAATCCCGAAAAACCTCACGACTGAAGTGTCAGCTCCCGAAAGGCAGTAAAACGGCACTCCGAAATCCGCTCTTCACCGGGACATGTTTGAAGCTTCTGCAAAGCCAGCTGGAAGTCATTCTAAATTAGACCAATGGCTTACAGTCCGAAAAGCCCCCTCTTAACGCGCTGACACAGCAGTTGTGAAGCGTTTCCTGCCTCTCAGGAGAGCCGGACTATGACCCCAAATGACCCTTATTAGGCGCCAATTTCATGGATGGGGCACAAATTACCAAAGTCCAGGTGACTCACTGCGCATCCAAAACCTGAAAGCAATAAAACAGAACAATGCCTCAGAAATTTTCCCATGAGGCTCTTGATATCCAAACCATTTGGTATAACAAGGGTGTCAAAAGGCCATCATAATTTTTTTTAGGCGGGGGGCATAAGAGGGGCCATAATTCATACCAACAGGCCAACCTTATCATTAGCCAATGATATGTTTTGAATCGGGAAGTGACAGCAAAGGGGGCACTACGGGGACCAATCAGCATTCAGTGGTCTTGTGGCCCCACCCCTTTACATATCCCTGGTTCTTTGCCCAAGTGCAAATTAACCATGATCATCCATCTATCACCCTTACTCGCTTTCATATCCCGTATGGGGTCACAGTGCCCTACAAACTCTTTAGAGAATGTGCGAACCAGCATGAATATTTTGTCCATTAACTGTCAAGCAGTGACCCATTCAAACAAGTCTGACAGCGTCATTCTTCAACGTCCCGCACTCAGCGACCGGGTCGGGGTTAAATACATGTAATTAGTACTTCACGGCATTCCCACCTGCGTGCCGATCGATCTGTGAGCTGCCCCCCTCCACCTCGAGTCCAACCAGACTGATAAACCTAATAAAGGACTGATAAACCTAATAAAGGACTGATAAACTGTGTCAAAAAGTAGAACGATGCTCAACACGGTCGGCTTGGACACTTACCCCAATTTCCGAAGGACGTGCCACGTGAACCAGAACGATTGCCTTTTTAGCTAAAGTCTTGGCATTCTACCTGGCTGATCTACAGAGAAGCATCCTGTGTGAGATACAAAAAGCAGATCACCCCAATCGCTCCTACATTAGCGGTGAGGGGAGACAAAGGCCCTGAGTGCCCCCCCCCCCCCACAGGCTATACAGGGAGTCGGGCATCCCGTTGACGTGCGCGTGAATGCAGCTTCGGACCGCTCCCGGGAACACCGGGGTTACGCCACTGACCCCGAGCATGACCTCTCCTTCTGTCCACAGCCCTTTGTCATTTATGAATCGTGCTCTTCACCAGCACCCTGCTGACTCCAGGACGTTTTCCAGCTCATATTTTTGCCCTGGAGACGACGTGGCACTTAAAGCAACTCGCACTCAAATCCCCAGGTCGCCGGGGACCAAAGGGGCTAGACAAATTACCCTCAAAGCGTCCTTTTAAGCAAACACAGCCTGGCATAAATGTGCATGTTATTAAGTGCCAGTTTCTTTTGCATTGACAGATGCAAATATTATCACAACAACATACATTGAATCTTTATTTTTTTAATCTCTGAAATTTTTAAATACATTTTAAAAAGAAGGTAATAGGTAATCCTCAATATCTTAAGCAGGAAAGCGCATAAACTGGCAGAGTTCGTGAAATAATATTTGCAGAAACCTGCTTCTTGCTATTCCAGTCTGCTTTGATTAAAGGAGGTAGAATCCAGGTGGGTGTAGGTTCTTGTCCATCAGCACAGGCCGATTAAGCTGAACTATGGCTGGGGTCCAGTCTGCCTGTTTATTTTACCCGTTAGTGAGTCTGGTGGCTCCTGGGTCTCATTTTACATACGGGTCCTTCTTTAACATATAGAGAAAGAAACATGGGTAGCTTTTAGGTTTTCATCATGACTACTGGTCTTCCTGATCAGTCCCAGCCCCTCACTGAGACCTGATCCGCACACATCTGAGTACAAATACACGTGTCGGGGATCCCTACTGCACAACCTGTGAACCCGGCCCAGCAGGTGGGCGACAGCTGTCCGGGTCCAGGTTGCCATTTCTGCCTGATGGTGGCGCTGGATGGGGGGTTGATTTCGAGACCCAGCTGAGTAGCAGCCCCCTGCTGAAAGCTGCCTCTGATTTTTGGGGAGCCTGTGATCTGCTTTCAATTAAGTCCAGGGAGACGAACGTTGTTGACCGAGGAGAGCAGTATCCAAGGAGAGATGTCAGCCGCTTGTTAAATTTATTCATTATACCTCCAGAGCCCTGTAAAACATGTTCAGCCTGCTTCCTTCAGGAGGACATCGGGATATTGAGATTCCAGCCTGACTACAGGTACCACAGCAGAGAAGAGAGAGAGAGCCGGGGGAGAGAGGGGATCGCAGCCGGTGTCACTGAGGGGGCTGCCTGCTTCGATGAAGCCGCAAGGACAGGAGAGCGGCAGCGTTTCACCTGCAAGTCAGCCAGAGTCAGTGAGAGAGACGTCTTCTCCAGGCCCAGCACACCGCTAATGAAATGTGAAGGAGAGTCTGAGTGTTTATCCTGAGGCGGATCTGATGTTTTTCCTTCATGCACTGTGGTTTCCCCCACCGTCCGAGGTGAACTGGACCTACCAAATTGTGTGTGTGTGTGTGTGTGTGTGTGTGTGTTTGACCCCTGTGATGGGTTGGCACCTCGTCTTTGCTTATTCCCTGCCCGTCCGGGATAGGCTCTGGAGCCCCATGACTCTGCATAGGACAAGTGTGTACAGAGAATGGATGGATGGATGGGTTTTAATGTTTTTTCTTTTTTTTAAACTCCCCCCCCCCCATTTCATTACGAGCATTTCCAGCAATCTACTTGAGTTTACAAAAATCCCCAACCTGGAACTCTCAACTGACATTTTGAAAAAGCAACAGAGTGGAAAATGAGAAGCAAGGGCGCTTGGCATAAACATTGATTTTTCAACCAAGACCCAGACAGAAGAAGACAGATGTAAACAGCACAGTTTCTGTTGTTCTGCATTCTGTTGGCAGGGAACCGACGCAGCACCTCCATGCTGCCACCAACTGCACTGCACATCTGTGCATCTCCAGGCTGATCGGAGCTGTAGCTGCTCCAGAATACCCAGAAGGTTTGCCCACAAACCTCCTCACGGCCTACTCAGATTTCACTGCTGGATGGCAGTAAATAAGCAGAGAGGCTCTGCTTGGGCATTCTTTCAAGAGGCACTTAATATAATCCATACATCCTCCATTAATGCTTACCCAGTACAACAAGGTCACGGTGAGCCTGGAGTCTATCCCAGAATGCACCAGGCACAAGGCAGGGTACACCCTGGACCATACCCTGTCCATTACATTGGACACATTAGGGGGAACTTAGAGACAGGAATTCCACCAAAATGCATCCCTTAAGGCAAAACAGATTATCAGGATAACTTGCAACCTCCACACACAAGGAGGCAGGAAACAAAGCCACAGCCCAAGCTGCGTGAGGACACCGTGCTGCCTACTGCACCATGTGCACTAATCATGTTTTAAAATATTAAATTCATTGAAATTAATATAAATGCAATTTTAATTTTCTTCTTTTGAAGACTGGAGATTTTTCTCCATGAACAAGCTAATCCAAACTATTCAGAGACGTGAATACCCAGAAGGGCTCTGTTCCCTTCTATTATAGACAAAACAGTTTCAGTTTTTCAGTCCATGAATTAGCTTCTCCCAGCTGGGGGGTAGGAGGCAGGTGGGGGGGGGGGTGATTTTAAAGTCCAGTCATGTCTGCTTGCATTGAGATTAAGGGGCCAACCAGCAGGCGATCAACAGCGCACCACGGGCTGGCCCATGCAGACGCGCGTCCACACGTACCTACACAGATGGCGGCGCAGACGGTCACTGCGCGTGAGCTGCATGCTTTATCGCACCTCAAATGCAGCGGCGGGCTCCCATTCTGGCTCCCGAGGCGCGGTCCTCTGCAAGGGCTGGGAAGCAAGACGGAGAGGGTGACAGGTACTCCCGCTTTCAGGAAGCCCGCAATCCGAGTGGCATGGAAAAATGCCCAGTTTTTCCCCGCTGGGGGATGTCACTGAAAGGCAGCCAGTGTGAGGTGGTGGCGGTGGCGGGGGCGGAGGGGCACACAAAAAGAGGTGCTTTGAATGGGGGAAAGAAAGAGTAGGGAGAGAGCTGAGCGGGGCTCCTCTCAAGGGGGGGAAGGGGAGCTTCCCTGAAGGGAGCCGGAATTCTTTTAACCCCTGACTTCCGGAACAAAAGCCGGGTTTATCCGTGCGAGGCAGCGCGCTCCCTTCTGCAGCTCCGGGTGAATATAAAATGAGGGATTTCACATCATTTCCTTCCCTGTTACTTCACATACACAGACAGTATTTTGGTGACTTAGTGATTTTCTCGCGGTCAGTGAAGGCTGGCGACTTGTGTGAGGTTTCCAGAACAGGCTACCGTACCTCCAGCCACTGCCAGACTCTGAACATCTGCTGCCCGTCTCTGTCTCTTTCTCTGTTAAAATCCCAGGTGGATAACAAGCAGACGGGACAAGCAGACTTTCTGCTCAAGCACGCTCCCGTCCATCGTCCCGTCGATTCAACTTCTGAGACAGGATAACGTGGCCAAAACACAACGACTTGGTCCGTACTATGTGGGTTGGGGGATTGGGGGGGTTATGTTACGAGCACGTGCTGTTCTCACTGAGGATTTACATCGAAAGGCTCGTTAGGTGGGCTGCCGATGTGAATATATTTATCATATATCATTTATCACATATGTAACAGGGTTTAACCTATACGGGCATTTTTATAGCTATTGAAAGCATGTAGGTTTTCACACTTGGACCCATTATTTTGGACATAAATTTGATTCCCTACCCACTGCGCCACCTTCTGGTCACCAGCATACAACTATATAACTTGAGCTTACTGCTGGTGGACCCCTCCTGGCTCTCCACTCTGGGCAAAGGAACCTCACTAGGGACAGTCTGGGGACAGTCAAAGAACCCCCCCCCCCGCCCAACACCCCGATTCCTGCTCTTCGTGGGCGGTGTGTGCAGGTTTCCTTACGGATGTGACCCCCCCATGACCTTTACAACAATAACAACGCGTCTGCATCACGTCGAAACTCACCCCCCCTGCACTACACTTTCATGCAGGAGTATCTACAAGGGAAAATACGGTTGAACCGTTTAGCTGTAGCAGCTTAAAATGTAGCCCATTAGCCAAGCAGGATAGCTGGAGTTCTGTGGCTTTCTCAGGGTAGAGCGGGGAGCACAGCCGTGCCCGTCTCTTGGCACCCTGGCACCGCGTAAGTGCAGCGTGAGTGTTTTTGTTCTTGTCTCTGACCATTTGGCCACCCACATGAATTCAGGACAGGGTCTGAGGTGGCCCTGGGCCCGTGGGGGACCCGTTGAGGGGCTTCTGTTACCAATCAGGCAGCTCCGGGGGTCAATTTAACAACATTTGGAGAAGGCCTCATCCCATTCCTGTACCTCGAAACGGAACCCAGATTCCTGAGGAGGGATTCCAGATAAACAAAAAAGCAGAACAAAAAATTTCTTTCCAAAATCCGGGACCCCCCTTTCCCGCCCCACTCTATTGACGGAGAACCTGGCACACGATGGAGATATGAAACGTATATTCCCTCTGGGCCACCTCCACCGTATTTATGCAGCTGGTCGGCGGATCGCAGAGACCGGTTTGAGTATTTAGACGGTTAAATGTCGCTTATTTAAAACCTGTTAACATATTTAATGTTTTGATAAGGACAGAGCAGCAGACCTGTGCTGAAGTTTGTGGTGGTCGGCCAGATTAATGTTTATTTTCTGTAGGGCTTGCTGTTCTTAATCTCCATTAAATAAAACAATGCTAAAATCATAGTACTCTCTACCAGATGTACATGCATTTTTTGCCATAAAAATAACAAACAAGACTACAAAGGTTAATCAATGCTACGGGAGGTGTTTGAGGAAATCCATTACTCCCCCCCCCATAGAAGTCAGGAACACACTTATTTTAGTTGGTTTTGAACATGTAAGCGTGTGTGTGTGTGAGACGATTTATGCGTGTGAAGTGGCTATTTGCAGAAGGCTCTGTCAGGCTCGTCATGCGCCTCCGGAGCCAGTACGCCCACAGCGGCTACATGCCGTCCAAAGTCTGTGGTGTAAATCACCACAGCAGGGGCAGAAACTGTGCCGGTGTCTCTGGACTGGACAGACCCCCGCCATAAGTGACTTGTGGGGCGGCCATGTTGATATAACCATACATCACCGCTGTGTTACTGAATGTGAAACTCCCCAGGCTGAATCCGGGCGGGGTTACCCCGCGCTTTATGAATCAAAGTCACTGCGGTTAGATGTCATTTTCTGTAAACAAACATGACGGTAAAGAGGACTACGGTCAGACCCCATCTTTCATCGAACAATCAGAATCAGCTCACAGCACATTAAATCAAATAAATAGCTTGTGTTGTAAAATACCAGCCAGGCAGTGGACTGACTGCGGAGAAGCACCATAAGGCTGGTGTGTGGCTCAGTCGGTGAGGTGTGGCTCAGACGGTGAGGCCGCTGTGCCTCTGATCAGAGGGTTGTTGGTTTAAATCCCAGTGTTGGCAGAGTGCTTTCACCACTGGGGCCCTGACTGGCTAATCCTGCTTTCTGACATGTTTGTCACTTTGGATCAAAGCATCTGCTAAGTACATATATGTGCGTTAAATGCGTGTTCTTCAGCATATATGAAAAGATATCTGTAGTGTTTTAATCCTGAGGAACGGTCAGGTTGAACAGCAGTGAAGGATGAGGGGACAAAGAATCGTGATTATTATGTAACCATCACGGTGGGGCCTGACCGGGGCCTGAGGGGGGCCTGAGAGGTGGGCTTCGCAGGAATTCAGGGTGAAAATCCGCAGAATTAACACAGGGTTTACAAATCGGGACCCCCAAAGCTTAGTGTCAAAAAGAGAGGCCCCTTTCGCCAATAAACCTCGATGATCCTTGTGTGAGTGGGATTACCCTTTAAACTTTAAAGTGGTCAGAGATGCTTGGAAGGAGAGGAGCCCCCCTCCTCGCTTGAAGGTGAAAAGATACCTCAGCCTGACAGTTTCACCACGCAGAAACAAGAGGGGCTTATTATGGGCCCCGAACTGCACCCCATTTGTCTGAGGGGGCCTGATGACCACTACTGAAGCAGAACAAGTGTCACCAACACTCGACAAACTCTGGGACATTAAATGTTTGCCAGTTTGACCCCTAAATTTTCACAGTCAAACATCACCGTTGCTGAAACATCAGGGCTGTTTTGCGTTACTATCTTTAAAAGGCTATTTTAACAATCAGGGCCATCTGAGGTAGAAACTCCAGGGAAATTAACTGCAGTGGCATTAATCACTGTCCTCAGGGTAATGAATTGTCAAACATCAACAGCCCGTGACAATGGGGTGCAGAGACCCGTATCGAATGCCGCAAAATTGCGTTTTCGCTCCGCTAACACGGGTGATAAATTCCGACGATGGACCCCAGGCGCGCCGGCCGTTTACACCTCAGCAGATGGGTTTGTGTTGCCGGGGCAACATCCACTCACCTTTTGATGCGTGTGCCTTGTGTTTGCCTTGTATGTTTATGCAGATAAAATCGGCGTTAAACCGAGTCGCGTTTGGCGCGGTGGGAGAGTGCCGGGGCTTTTAACGAAAGCCGCACCAGCCAGGACATAACTCCACATAAGCAGGGCCCTTGGATTAGCCCCCTGCCCCCCTCCCCCCATCCACTAGCTGTTCCATGCGTGTCACCCCTGTGAGTGATTTCTCAGTGTTTTTTCAGTGGTGCCCTTTGTTATAATGGAGGCAGAAAACAGTTATTTATCTGAACCTCAGCCAATTTTGCTCCTGATTACTCTGAAAGAAAACAGTCATGGAGATGACTGCATACGATCCCATCTAGCAGAAACAAAAATATTTCAACCCAACTTTTTTAAGGAACCGGCGGATCATGTGAACTCTGGTGATTCACGGACCAAGAACTTTGCTTTGTGTGGAAGATCTCTGCTGTCTTGCAACAAGTCAACTCAAGCCCAATGGATGAGGATCACTTGCGGAAATAACTAGTCAAATTAAGTACAGCCATTTCTCCACTGACGTGTGCGATCTGTTCCACAAACCCTTATGTAAGTCAAATTTTATGTAGGTCAGATTTACCCCCCCCATTCAAAACACCTTTTAGCACAAAACACATAAGCCATAAATATATTAGTAATTTGTGCTGAAGAACATCCATCCATCCGTCCATTTTCCGCTGCTTATCTGGGGTCAGGTCATGGGGGCAGTAGTCTAAGCAGAGATGTCCAGACCTCCCTCTCACCAGCCACCTCCTCCAGCTCCACCAGAGGAATAATAAGGCGTTCCCAGGCCAGCCGGGAGATATAATCTCTCCAGCATCTCCTGGGTCACCCGGAACATCCTCCCAGTTGGACATGTCTGAAACACCTCCCCAGGGAGTCATCTAGGAGGCATCCTAGACAGACGCCTAAAGCACCTCAGCTGACTCCTCTCAATGCGGAGGAGCGGCGGCTCTACTTTGAGCCTGTCCGAGCCCCTCACCCTCTCTCTAAGGCTGAGCCCAGCCACCTTGCAGAGGGAGCTCATTTCTGCCGCTTGTATCCGCAATCTCATTCTTTCGGTCACTATCCAGAACTCATGACCATAGGTGAGGGCAGGAATGTAGATCGACCAGAAAATTGAGAGCTTGAGAACACATATTAAATAAATGAAAAGATAAAGTTTTAATACACTGTCAGAAAAAAGGGTACAGCCCTGGTACAGTTTAATACCCCAACATACAAACAACATTCATGTACCCCCAGTGGTATAAAAATGTCCATTTCTGTACCTAAAAGGTACATTTACCTACAGCTAGGGTACAACTTGCAGACCCTTGAGGGTACAGATCCAGTGACAAGTAATTGTACCCTCAGAGGTACAAATACTTTTTTTCCTGACAGTATGGGATCTACGGCAACCCGCAGGGTTCACCCTAAAAATCTTTATAAACACGACGGTGGCCCCCCCAGACATCTGCATCATTCTGTAGCTCTTCTGCGTTGTGTGTCTCTGACATTGGGAGAAAAGGACACTATTAGTGCTGCCTTTCACTGTCGCTCTCATTCCCTGTCTCTGCCTCATACAACAGTAACAAAACCTAAAAACTACCGTGGACTTGGTCTTGTACTTCCTGACACATTGTTTTATCTTAGAGGAACACATTGTACGAGCAAAAACGCCCATAAATCTATCTGGGAAGGAGCAGCCAGCTGGTGTTTTGACTTTCTGAATGGTGTCTAGTCAGGTATCTCAGGGCTCCACTTACAATTAACAAACCACATTAAAATAAACACACACCTCCAGGCAAGTTTTTTAAACAGTTTGCTGAAAACACGTCACCCTGGCTGACAAGGTTAATTGGTTAATCTGTTGCCTTTTTCCAGTTCTGCACAGCACCCGTTTCAGTTCTACTGGATGAGTGTGGTGTGTGGCTCAGTGGGTTGGGCTGCTGTACCTTACTGTGCCTTTGCTGGGAAGGTTACTGGTTTGAATCCCAGGAACAGCCCAATTTTTTCATCAAGCAAGGGGCCAAAGGCCTTAATCTTCAATTGCTCCAGTGACTGTCTAACCCGACTTTACATTAATTAAATGTAAATATCACATACTGGAGTATTTTAGACAGTCCTAGTTCCATACTGGTTTAACCGGGAGGGGATGGACATTTGAACAAGGGACAAAATGAGCTGGCCTTGCTTTTGGCATAAATGTAACCAGTAATTGTTCAGTTCTGTTCAGATAAACAAACATTAAATAAAATGTTTATTAAATTAAATAAACACTGCAGTTACTTATGCTTATGAATTTCAGGAAACTGATCGACCGAAGGGCCACATACACAAACATACTGCAGAATGCTTAAAATATGCTGCATATACAATATTCACTGAGGTAAATTGTCCAGGGAGATGGGGAATATAAAATGAAATAGACTATGGAAAATATTTTGCGTTGCCATAAATCATTTCATCACCTGGCCGTACAGCAGAAAACTGCATTTACATCACAGAGCAGACACCCACTTACGACGCTGTCAGCATGTGTAATAATATGCTGGTAATTAATATGTAAAATGAAGCTGCTGGTCTATTTCATGTTACACTTTTGCATCGGTACAATTGTCTGCATCATTAATTATCATTTTTATATTTTATCTTAGACCATGATCTGCCCTGCTGGTTGGGCATTTCAAAGCTTTAACAAACGGGCTTTTATCCCTCTGTGATCCAGCTGATCTGAGCATGTGACTTTGTCCCCACAGCCCTCTGAAGACTAAGAACAAAAACACCCAGCTTCTCGACGCAGATTGGAGAAGATTGCTTGGGTCTCTGCAGACCTGTAAATGCAGTCTATTTCATTCAATTCTGATGCAAAAACAGCGGGAAATTTAGAAATCTATCTCAGTTCCTCCATGTTTGTCCTTATAACTCATTCCATATACAATCCCCAAACTTTAAGCAATAGTGCCTTTCCAGTTAATTCTAGAGTTTGTTTGTAACTGAGAAGGAGTCCTGATTATTGAAGTAATAATGTCTCTCTGCTTTGCGTATGAAAACCTAATACCTAAAAACAATACTGGAATGATATTTGGACAGAGGTCAGGGGTGAGAGTTTGTTTTCAGTTTGTCTCTACAAGTCAGACAAGGCTTGTCCGAGTACCTCAAAACAAGACAGGGGGTGGTGCACCATGAGGCAATCTGTCAGTCAGAGAAACTGGGAGCTAATTCTGCACTTGTCTCCAGTGTTCCTGAACGAGACACCCCCAGACTGGCGTCCCAAAACCCAGGCAGAAAGTTCTGCCCACGTGTGGAAGTTTGACTTATCTTAATCTTGCCCCTGAAGAGGGAAAACGTCATTTGGCGGTGGGTGTGTGCTAGCAAACAGCTAATGAACAGGCGCTGATAGCCTGGGATTCAGCTGTTTTATGAGTGTAACCTGAGAATTACTCTGTTTTCCCATCTATTAATCGGCCCACTGAAGCCTTTTGTTGTAAAAGAGTTTGTCTGGCAGGTGTGAAGATAGACTGAAGCTCGTCCTACCGACACGATGCACCAGTACTGCAGGGCCGAAGCTCCCACACTCAGCACGCTTCCCTAATAACCATCAACTTGCAAGCTATTGATGAAATGTATTCCTGGTAACAGTTTGGAAACTAGCACAAACATTCGTGCTGCATTAGCCAGTACGCTCCGTGACACATTAATGCGTAATAAGCACCAGATGGCAGCTAATATGAGCTCCGCCAAAGGAAAGTCAATGAGCTTTGTGGACAACTGATCTACATTACGATCAAGAGAAAACAAATCAACCAAGACCTTTCTGTAAACACTATGAAAGTAATGAAAACTGAAGGGCTGACCAACTTTCAACTACATTAAGATATTGACTAATAAAAAATCACTAATGAGATTTCAATTGATGAATCCGCAGACTTAATCCTGTTGGTCCCACCCTGAAAAAACACATTTCAGTGCTTATTCTGATCAGTAGACAGAAGTCCATGACACAGCCTCCGCATAACTCCTGTAATCAATTTTCCCACGCAAGGAAGCTTTTATATAGACTGACCTTGTGTAGGCTATTAGAGTAATGACTTATCTTAATATCCTTCTCCACTCAGCAGAAAATGTGACCAGAATATTCCTGATTTTTATGGGGTTTTTTTATTTGTCATATGTCCAGTATTTCCTCCTAATAAAGATACATTTTCACCAATTAGCAACATCTCTGTAGCATTTATCTCTAAATAAGTCACGGCTACATTAATATCTCCCCAAAAAAGGCACCATCGCAGATCACGGGAAACAAATGGAAACAACTGTGGGCCATTCCGGAGACATCCGCCTCTCAGAAACGTCATAAGTCTGTTTATAGTTCATGATACTGATTAAGTTAAAAGTCAAGTGCGACCAATTGGTATGGATGATCCTTTAAACTAGTTGATGGAAAACCGAATGGTTTGTGACCCTCTCATTAGAGAGGGTCTCTTGGTTGGACACGCCAGATTGGTTACCAAGACAACATTTGTTTTCCATATTGTTTACTGTCAGATTTCTTCATGTGGGATATTTTGGGATTTTGGCATTGCGGTTGAGGTTTTCCTGTGTCCGGCAGCTTCCGTTACTCATCAGCAAGACGGTAGGAGATGAACAAGGACCCCGCATGGTACACGCTGTTATTTAGGGCCCTGGACCCTGACCCTGCGGGGTAAATATATGGCTGTCAGCTCGGACAAGCCTGCCGTCCCCAGAGAGACTTTAATCACTCCTGGGAATGAGGCTGAATGCGTTCTCAGGCATTTGGGGGGCACAGGGCACTAAAAAGACACAGAGTAAATACAAATGAGGGTAGATCGGGGGGGGGGGGGCAGAGCCATGTCACTGGCTACTAGAGATACTGACACCCATCCAGCCACTGGACCAGTCGCTCTGTTGGGACAGGAAACCAGCAGGCAGCAAGGATGCAGTGGTACCCCTGTGCTACGCGGCATGTCCTGGTTATACAGGAAGACTCTTACTGACGCATAAGCCCTGACAAAGACGAGAGTCAACAGCTTCACTCTGCCTTTTCTCCATTTTAAAAACTGTTACATTTTTAATATCAGATACTTAATAATGATAATTAGATACTTTATTGATCCCTGTGGGGAAATTCTCTTTATGCCTCCCCCAACTTGTTCTCTGTAGGTGAGAGCAAGCTGGCCGCGAAGGGCAGCCACCCATAGCAGCGGCCAGGGAGCTGGGGGTTAAGGGCCTCGCTCAAGGACCCGCAGATGTGTCTAGGATGGGCTTCCCCGGCCACTTTTCAATCACAGACACACAGGCTTAGCTCACTGACCCACACGCTGCCCCCACAACTTACCCACTAAACCACTCTACAAGTGCTGGAATATATTATAAAAGTACAAATTTTTGTAAGAGCTAACCAGACCAGGACCCTGCACTACATCAGCTGTTATGGAAAATGGATGGATTTCGTCTGGCCTCTCTGGTGTCTAAAAAGATGTTTCCTTGAGCTTGGCAGGGCTCACGCCACATCATAATAGTCTCTGGAAACTGTGTGCTGGTAACAGCTTTTTATAACCAATAAATTATAAATTGTGAAGAATAATCCAATGAAAAGCGCAATTAAGTCCTGCTCTAGATTAAAATGATCTTATTATTGTGGTAACAGCAATTAGATGAGACGTCCATTAACGGAAGGGTTCCCTAATTAATCCATCAATCCATCCATTTTACACCCACTAATCCAGTCCAGGGGCCTGGAGTCAGTCATAGGAAGCATGTGGCATTTCACAGGGGTACACTGCATTCAGGACGTCGGTCCATTGAAGTTACTAAATACTGCACAGCGGTACCTATTTGTTCCTTTGAGGATACAATTTCTCATCACTAGGGCTGAACCCACAAGGGTCTGGCAACCATACCCAAGCAGTAGGTAAATGTACCTTTTTGTGCCATTGGGGATACATTAAAGTTGCTTGTACCTTGTACCTGTGCAAGGGCTGTACCCTTTTAATAAATTAACAGTAAAATAATAACTTTAAAAAAAAACTTAACAGATGTATGAGAAATTGTACGGTTTTCCTTACTATAAACTGTGAAAATTGTTAAGTGCTAGGCAGCTAAAATATGAAATGCATATGGGAAAATCCAAATGTAATACAAATGTCCTGCAGATTAGCGTAGTCACCCAAACGCGCTTGTTAACGCAGCGCGTCATTTGCCTAAATATTTTGAAAACCAACCGTTTATTTTACTATTTATTGGTAGTGTTTTTAATTCGATGAGAGGTTCAAACACCCTCTTCACGAGAATGTTTGAGCACGATTTATAAAATGTATTTTGACTTCATTAAAAGAAAACATTTCTCACATAAAGGCCTTACTATAGCGTTTTTCAACTTCTCATAACGTTTTCACCCAGCGGAAAGATCGACTACGGTGATATCCATTCCTTTTCTGCTCAAGAAGTTAATATCTTCTGTAATATAATACACGGGTTTCTGTAAAATAATGGTACAAAACAATCAACCGTAAGATCTGGGGAATGAAGCCTCATTTGTTTGTATGCATGGGTTAACATTCGGTTCAGTGTTTTTCCATGCTTTACCTCTTGGTGCCTGAAAGGGTTTCTCTTAATCGTCATGTCGTTATTCTTTTAATTTCACGGCACTACAGCATCGCCAAATCGCGTACAGGACCTGGGGGGTATCCATTAGGGTTTCATCCCCTTTTCCTGGTGCTTGGCACAGGGGAGACGGCTGGCGTGCACCGGGATGGGAAGCCAATCCACAGCAGGACAACGCTCACTCACAATCAGCTATTATACTTCAGAGACGCTGGTTTACTTTTATGCAAATCTTGGCGTTTTGGGACGAAACCGGAGTAGGGCTCCGTAATAAAAATACGCATGTTCAGCCACACTGGGCGAAGGTGCAAAATACTCAAAGACCGTGCAGAGGCGCTATATAAACCCTCAGACAGGGAGGTGTGAGGCAGAAGCGAGGGAGCCTGTCCCATCTGCTTATAAATGAACGCATTTCAGCATAGAATTGCATTCGTCTAAGTGTAATCTGTTTAATTGGCTTTTTAAGTTGGCTGGGTTTCTCAGGAGACGGCGTATTTACAGAGCGGGTTATCAAGACAAATACTACAACGGCTTGTTTAAAATCATTGTCAAGGGGGCTGTAAAGACTCACCTTAAGAATTTCTCTAATGCAAACATTTTTACTGCTATCAATATACAGGGAAAACCCGCAAGTCGCATAACTTCATTAAGTCTGGTTTAGGAGTACTAATCAGCGCGGATGGAAAGCAGATCTTAGCGGGGATTATGGAAGGAGGCGGGCGGGCGCGGTCAGTCCGTGAATCTGCATCTTCACATTCCTGTACCTGTATGTACATGCAGGCTATTTGTAAAATAAAGACTGAAATAGAATTAATTCTTGTTTAAAAACAATAGAAACACGAACTTTGTAAGGCTGCGATGTCTTGCACCGTTTCATAAAATACCAGTTACACTTTCTGCTCGATGTGATGTTTGTGTACAAGCTTTTAACTACAGGTAAACAGTTCACTGTTTACCCGGTTCACTTGTGTGTGTTCTGTTTAATTTAGTATGTATTTTTTTTTTATTTTGTACGATTATTTAATATGGGTAGCTAGTGGATGCAGTGCCAGGACCCTGGATCCGAGCTTCGTTTTCACAGGACAGCTTGTCCCGATAATTGCCCATCTTCTGTATCGCTGGGATATCGGTCTGATTGATGGATTGAAGACGAAGATAATAGATGGATCCAGGGTGTATACAAAGCCACTCATTGACGAAACAAAACGATTAATACCGTTTTCAAAACTTACGCGACCTTTCGAGATTGGGGGCGCAGCGGGACTCATTTAAAAATCTTTTTTTTACAATCTGCATCCATATCAGTTGTGGCTGTTCTTTTACGTATATCAAAACAAATTCCCGATCTTGTTAGTGTGGAAAAAAGCTAATGCACAGCTTAATTTGTCGGATGGCTCGGTGGTGACCCCAGCCGGCCGGGCGTTTTGTGACAGCGGCCCCCACGGTTACAGGATTGCGGAAATACAAAGGGGAGAGGACAACGTCACGGCGGGTTTAAGGGACAGTAATCAATCTTCCTTTTTTTCCCGTGTCATCTTTGACGGCTAGAGCGCAGACCTTGGACACCCCAGCACCTCTGTGCCGCTAGAAGGATGTCACGTATTTTTCTATTACTTTGCATGCGTCTGAATGCGTTAGATTCCTTCGATCCTCCGATGCGAAGTATCTCCCTGTGTCTCTCTCTTCCAGCCTTTGATGGACGGGGGATCAATGAGATGCATTAGCTAATGTGCTGTGTGGTTTGGGGTCTTGCTCTACCGTAATGGTTCATATGGATGATGCCCAGATGTTTGACTGTTTTGTGTTTTTATGCGCCAAAGTGAATAATGCAAAAAGAATTATTACATTCTGAGTCCATGTTAATGGCGCCTCAGAGAGGCTTTCAAAAAATTATATCATTTTGAGACAAAACCTCTTTTGAAAATGCTGACGTCCTCTGTTAGGCTATAGTTAAAGAACATCAGGCCGAGCCCTAATAGCGAAAATTTTTAACTGTGTACATTATCATTACAAATAATGACTTACAATATGAATTTCAGCAGTAATGAGTTTATTTCTAATAATATTACTTATAACATTACTTAGTTGGCTTTCGATGGTTTCGGAAAGGAGACAATTACAGAAAAAAACGTGAATTAAGTGACTGGTATTCTTATAAACCTTTCCTTCCACTCCTGGATACTGGGTGTTGTGTTTAGTTGATATTCGAATGCAATTTACTAAATGAATCATTTTGTGCTTAAGAACTTAATTCATGTACGAAATTTAGTTGTTTTTTTTAACAAGCGTCCTCTCTTGAAGGCTCACGTGTTTTTGATTTCGTGTAGTCGAGGCTCGCTGAGACAGAGAGAACAGAATAACACTCCCTGATTAAATTAAAATCTTGGTAATGCTCTTGCTGTTTCCACCCTGACAGTCTGGGTACTACCAAAGGGCCAATGCATACTCCCGGAAAGGCGCTTTTCATTCTTAGATGTGTATCATTAATCATATTATTATGACTATTACAAAAATCTTATTATCACAGCGGACAGACTTTCCTGGAAACGTCCAGAGGGTCCCACAAAAAAATCATGTGTGAGTGCTTTTCGTCCAGCGGTGTGGAGACGAGCCTTTACGATCAATCTTCTCCGCCCTTCCTTTTTGTGTCCCGTCAGGACGATCAAAGCGCGCGGCACAGGATAAATTAACGGGGCCTTTTCATACGGACCACCGGTGCGGTCCGGCGAGGAACTGCACATTTGGATCCTGTTCAAGAGACAACTTCTCCAAAGATAACAAAAACCGGGGAAGGAACAACGGCGAAATTAGTTTTGGCAGGGATTTCGGGGACTCACGAGTAATCTAGAATATCTATTGCCAAGATACTAATAGGAATAAACTAGTTGTTAAGTTTGTAGCTATGGCTCTGGTAATTGGGGGATCAAGCAAGAGGAACTTTTTAAAACTAAGCACATGATTGTGTATCATGATATATATTTTTATGGTTTTTAACTGGATGTTTTCCTGTACGAGGTGCCGCATAAGCGTAGGTTTATAGGTAAGCTAATGAAGGGGCCCCGGCTTAAACGGAGACCTAACTGATACACTCAAAGATACGTTGTCATGACGCATAATTCACACCTATTTGTGATTTAAACGGGAAAAATTGACACAATTTACTATGATTTCTTTTACGAACGCAAACAAAAAACAGAACGAAAAATATTTAATAGGCGAAGCTTATTTATTAGCTATTCGTTTTTAAGTTCCGCTGAATTCCCAAAGGTAGGCCTAGCAAAAAAAAAGTTAAGAACGTTACGAATTCACCAGTTTGCGATCATTTTGTATCGGTGTATCTGAGCTGCGGGAAAGCTAACAACCATTAATGTGAAGAATTTAATCAGATAACTCACGTGAATAATTTTAATGGCAAGCGACGCACCCAGGTTTTCTGAAAGCGACCCGTCTGTACGAGAATAAAACAGCTATTGTTCCGCCTTAGACGAGAGTCATAAGGGTCCCCTAGCCGGAGATCAGGAATGCCGATATAGGTGGGGCACAGAGAGAAAGTGGACTCGGAGACAAAAGCAGCAGGATTTCTGCGTGATCTCCACCAGCTAAGACCCCGCCGGAGCGCCGGACAGCGTCTGCCGGTCTCTTTCGCAGCCCCGGTCTCACGCTGTACCTGTGATCACTGGTGCAGGCGCGACAGAAACACCCTTTAACCCCGAACTTGATCCATAGGCTACCCCGGATTACTTTATTAGGCGATGTATGCAGCTGCATAAATACAAACGCACCTCGCGAGTAATTTCATTGTTTGCCTTATTAGAGTAAGTAACACTGTTCGTATGAGCTGTTATCCAAAGACTTGTGCAGCTCTGTCAGCAATTTGTAAACTTTAGCTGGCATGTTTATAATTCCAGCACACGGATAATTAGACTGCATCATAAAATTTAGGCTGCGGTTAAAGAATGCAATAAATTAATCGCCCACTAGTCGCCCGGCAGCGTCTTAAACAGTAACATTTTGCGGATAATGTTGGTATGTCATAATCGTGAGACGCAGTAGCTGCAGCATTTTTTCGTTAAACCCCAGGACTAATTTACCAGATATTGTTTGGTAGATGCAGTTTACTAGAAAAATATTGGAAACCGTCCAGCAATGCAGTTCAGTTTGCTAGTCTAATTTCATTATGCGCACAGTAACATTGTATTTTTGCAGTGGTTTCAAAATACAAGAAGTCCATTGGATATATACAGACAGATTTTTTTGATGGAATAATTACATGCAAAACCGTTGCTCATAGATCTCAAAAAACAAATTAGTGTATTATGTCTAACTGACGAATAGGCCTATAGGCTGTCACGATATGCCATCTGCTAACCACTTACTCACGTCAAACACGGCTGTCTTGTGTAAAGCTTTGAAAGAAATAAAGCTGATGAGCGAAGGTTTAATACACAAAACTGGAAGCTTTCGATTTAATGCATACAAAAACGAACCACACTTAGTTGCAATAAAATTATGTTTCTATGGGATCTAGCCAAATCTAGCTGATGTTGGGAAAAAGAGAGATATGAGGGGTTCACGTTACTGCACGATAAACTGCGACACGTTATTACCGGTCGGGGAAAATCTCTACCGGCTCGTTGGAACTTTTATCATATAGGGGATTTTATGCTTATTGGGTTCGTGCGTTGACCGCTAATGAATCATCTGGCGGTGTGTGTGTGTGTATATATATATATAGTCGTTACATTGGCTGCACGTATGGATAATGAATAGAGCTCAAGTCGTGTAAGACAAGACCACATAGTTGCCTTTAAAGTATGTCACGATACCCTTTGGCTTTCCCTTTAATTTCTTAATGATATTTGGGTTCAGTCTGATTTAAGAGCTTTCTGTCACGTTGACTCGCGGTGACTCGCAGGCAGGCCTTCTTAATGGGCCGTATTGTGGTGTGAAGACAGCACTGAATAAGCCTACCTTCTGAAACGACTTGAACCAATGATTTATCAAAAGGACAGTAACATGCACAAATGAATTCATTTCTGGAAAATATGTTTAAAGGCCTGCTTTTTACAGTCAGTTTCATAGCCGTTTAATAACCGATTGATGAATCTCTAAAATGTCATTTCAGTAGACTAATATTTCAGTTGGATGCGATTTGCTGGGATAGCACTGACAATCCTTGCATGCGTTTTAAGATTTTATAACCTTTTTTAATGGTGCATCTCCTATGCCTTCGTATTTGGCAGGATTTTCCAGACAGAAATGTCCGCCAGTCGACCTGGATGAATTCAGCGCCAGTATCCATCGCCATTTGCTCTCGGATGACAAAGTCCATTTTACGGTGGGGCTGCATTGTGATTGTATTGTTTAACTTGGCAGTCTGCTCTGGACTTGTCTGCTGCTTCAGGAAAGCTGGGTGATTACCACAGATGTAACACGGTACAACTGTCCTGCCATCTTTAAAGCTCAAATGATTTGTGTGACGATTTGGGGCGTTTACCATTCCTTTCACACAGCACTGTAAGTTATTGTCATTGCTTTCAATGACATGCGGTATGTTTATCAAGTTAACAAGTGTCCGGTTTAGGAAAAAAACGGGATGTTGGATCTGCTCTCTACATCTTTCCACAGAAAAACTCACTGGGGACACATTCTTCCACAACTGGGGGGAAAAAATAGATGGGGAGTAATCATATTAGGGCCCTAATGACTATTTTTGATGTAGTTTCTGGAGGTCCCCGTGTGAGAGAGTCCTGTTGAGCGCCCGTGACCTCTTTCCCACCAGTTCAGTATCCGTCTGGACTGTTTTTGGTCCTGCCTTGTTCGTAAATGCGCAGTCACAGGAGAGCACATCGATCATGGCGGTTAAGAGAACAGGAATCCGTGTCAAGGCCAGAGCCTTGTTTTTTTGTGATTGCTTTTTGCTTTTGGTTAGAAACACGTTTCGAGTGTGTCTTTGTTGGGGTGGGGTTGGTAGAACGGATGATGAATGGGATTTACAATAGAAACCTCAACTTTTTGTATTCTGTTGTGGACTTTCTGAAACGTTGTGCTGGCCAACTAAAGGAGAGGATCATGGGCGGCCTATGGTGAATCCCCAGTTTTCTTCAAAACAGATAATGGTTACCAAGGTTAAGATCACTGGGCTGGTGCACGGCTGTCCATGGGGGATCCTGCAAGAGAGGCGTGCAAAGGCACAAGGAGAGCTTCAACTAGCAAGACGTTAATGAAGAACCTGCAAGAGAGACACACAGAGAGTGTCTCACCCTCCATTCCTTACTTTATTCATTTTTCATTTTTGCCTCCATCAACTCAAATTCAGTATAAACATGTCAAGCAGGAACAGGCTGACTTGGCACTTGCCTGGAACTTGATTTCGTTCTCTCAGGAGGACGATGGTGAAAAAAAAATGCATCCCACAACAGTTTTGGAGATTCTCCAAGTTGAAAGCCTAGAATCACTATCTTTTTTTTCTTCTTTCAAATCCAAGCGAGCTACAGCCAAAACGTTCCTAGAAGTGTCATGCCTGCCGCCGCGTTTCGTTCCGTTGCTTTAACGTGCTCTGGAAAATCGAAGGAGTACGGTTTGATTTCAAGAGTGAGTCACAGTCTCAATACAGCAGGTATGCAGTTTGCCGTACAGTAATTAAGTAGCTGTGGGGCCCCGTTTATAGAATCAGCTTGATAATGTGTGCCAACCCTCCTTATTACTGGCTTTCAAGACAGACCGTGATGTTGACATGCGGTAAAAGGCGGGTTTGATATGGTTTCTTTGCTAAATTAGCTTTTATTGCACGCTCTTTATCTCTTAAATGCCCAAACTGTATTTAACTGAAGAATTACACAATATAAGCCATGGTTAGCAATGAGGTCTAATCTGCACAAGGGCCTGGCATGTCTACGTAAACATGAGAAAACAACAACGACTCAATGACAGCGATGATTTGTTGACATCTAAGGAGGGAAGCAGGGCAACCTTTCTGAGCACCCAGGACCCCTGTGTGATGGATGCGTCTGCCTTTCGAAGAGGAGGTTTTTACTGTGTATTTTATTTTCCTGCACCCCATGCAGCCCTCCCTGACCCCTGTGCCCCGAGCCCAAACATGGCTCAGAAACAAGGCCAATATAATTAATGCACATTCTTATCAGTAAAATGATCATTCAAGAAAATTGAAGAGGAGTTATTGATGGAAACTTCTGTTGCATGTTAAAAGATTAGATTTGCTTTACCAGAGCGGAATGAAACTGAGAGTACTCGGTGAAAAATGCACGGCAGATTATCCCAAAGTGTAACTGTTCTGAAAACCCTTTTGGCAAAAGGAATGATGACAGTGTGTGGATGTGAGGCAGCCAACCGTGTAAACCGGTTAACCCCTGTGTTATTTTTGGGGTTGAAGTGACCCCAGTCCATTTTCAAAATGAGGATAAATTCTATAGAATCTAG
>JAAGVU020000041.1:4337535-4434867 GCA_011763525.2 Mormyrus iriodes
TTGTGCTGGGGTTAATGCCAGAGGAAGTTTGGAACCCTGCAGTTACTGAGTCAGTAATTGGTGATTTTTACGCACTATGTGCCTCAGCACTCAGTGAACACGCTCTGTTACTTTACATGGTCTCTCACTTCATGGCTGAGTTTCTGTTGTTCCTAAATGCTTCCATTTTGCAGTAATGCCACTTCCAGTTGACCCTAGGATATCAGGCAGGGAAGAAATCTCATGAACTGACTTACAACGCTGGCATCCTATGACAGTACCTCACTTGAATTCACTGAGCTTATCAAAATGACCCATTCTTTCACAAATATTTGCAAGCCTGACTGCATGGCTAGGTGTTTGATTTTATACACCTGTAGCAATGGGTCTGAATGAAACACCTGAATTCAGTGATTAAGAGTTGTGCCCCAATACCATTGTCTATATGGTGTATATCATTAACCAACCAAATTATGTTAAACACAGCCCCATGTATAGAGGAGAGTTTTACATATCTGAAGTCGTACCACTTGGTAGTTAATTTATAAATTCCATTAGTTACTAGCCCAATGTTACCTGCCATGACTGTTTTTACTGTTGAATGTTGAGAAGCAAGAATTCACTGCAGCTGTATTTGCAGCCCCGAATTTCTCACGGTCCTTGTTGGCAGTGAGTGACCAGCCTTGTCTTTTGAATAAACATCACCATATTCATGCAATGCACGCGTTCTCAAATGTAAATTGTTAGCATAACCTTTATTTAATATGGTTATGAAATATTAAACAAATATGTCAGATATGTAAATAGACATTAAGTAAGTAAAGTAAGAACATTTAATGTGTCCATGTTTTGCTCACCACTGTTTGAAAAAGCATCATCAAAATGCCCTCATAGGTGGGAAGCAATTATTAATGTTTATCCAGAATATGAACGTTTATTGGTCTGTTGACATTATAAATATGCCGGTAATAGACCCTGCTGTCGCATAAATGACAGTATTATATATGTCGGATGAAAGCCGACGAGGGAACTTACGGCGAAAACGCAAACAAGTGTGTTTTTATAATATCTGTCTCCATAGTGACATCTAGTGCATGAAATGTTATGGTCGCTACAAATCAATAACGCTTTGAAGGGCCATTAACGACACCTACGCATGAAATAAAACGGACAGACCTATTTTCATATACGGTTGTCGGTTTCCCCGTTAATAAATGCGTATTACTTACAGTTAACGATGGTACGATATTAAATGTCACCTATAGTACTGTGCCGCTCCTCAAAATGCACAGCTTACCTGTCATTTTCACGTAGAGCCAGCCTGATATATATACAGCTGGAATCTCCAGGAAGAAATCAGTTTAAAACTGATAAAAAAAATCGGTGGCTTTAACCGACAACCTTTGGGTTTACGAGCTCATAGGGCAAGTGTAACAACAACAACAACAACAATAATAATAATAATAATAGGGTGCGCACGTAGGGTGCGAATAAAGACTGACTACATATCAGCCAATAAGCCATTTGTACTGGACATTTTGTGTATTTTCCCAAATCGTCTTAAAAGATTTTACTCTCTCTCTGTCTCTGTCTATCTCTCTCTCTCTATATATATATATATACACACACACACACACACACATATATGTATTTCTTTATTTTTCCAAAGAAAATAGAGCAAACAATAATTTCCCAGCCCCCCGGTGAGTCTGTCGCCGAACGAGAAACACCGTTTGCGCGGTTCTCTGCCCGATAAGCGCTGGAGGGTGACTGACACGGGCAGTGACAGTGGAACAAATGGGCGAATAAGGGGGCATCTGCCGGCTTCCAGATTTCTCCTTTTAGCCGGAGGGAAGAGAGGTTGATTAACCCCGGACTGATGAACCAAGCAAAGGAATACAGCCAAATTCAAGCCCCCGCCCCCCCTCATCTCGCCCCCCCCCCCCCTCCAGTCAGGCTCAGAGCCAAACTGCGGACAAGCATCTCAGCGGGGTCACCAGAACAGCAGGTCCAGCAGGAAAAAGGGATTAAAGGCTGTTTATTACAAGTCACCGGGGGGTAGGCTATCAATAGAATGAATGTTATTGTGGAAAATTAAGTATTCAAATACATCAAAAATAGAACCAAAGATGAGCATATGGCAGTACAGCCTCATAGCAGTATTATTTTAGACGCGCAGCGTTTTCTTTGAAGCGTGGATAACGCGTTTTCCTTGCAGCGCAGCGTCTCGTCGGTCATGGATGTGGGCTAAAAGGTCATTTCAGCGCACTGCCATCTCGTGTTTACCAACAGCGACAAAGGGAGAAGCGATCCGGAAAGCCGCACGTCCCAGGAAGCGCTTTTGTGCCTTTTAGCGTCTAGCTGATTTTCCTCGGTAATTCAAAATACTTATTGCGAGCTGGAGGTCCCGCTGGATAACGGCATGGAGAAACGATACACATTCCCCCAGTGAGGGATTCACCATAAATCTGTATTATTGAAGGGAGGGAAATGTATAGGCCTGCTGTATTAGAGTCAAAGAGTTATGCTAATCTACCCATCTTTCAACGGGGCTGGAATCTATCCAAGCAGCAATACAGATACTTAATATGCGGTTATTATTTGTATAAGAATATATTAAGTAAGGATATTCCTGCGATGGGTAGGCCCCCCGTCCCGAATTATTCCCTGCCTTCCGGGATAGGCTGCGGACCCCCGTGACCCTGCACGGGACATGCGGGGTATGGAAAATAAACGGATATGGTGTATAAGAATATAACTGTATTTGCAAAACTGTTACGGTATTTCATACTTTTTCCTCACACTTGTGATACTGTGTGACGCTATTAATTTATCGTGCCGGACTTTCATTTGTTTTCAGCAAAATTGGACACTATATAAAAATATGTTAGATTGAACTAAAATTTACTCGGAGTGTCATAGTAGGTCGATGAGAAGCGCCGCTGCCCCCTACCGGCTGGGGGCAGAGTTGCACGTTCTCCACGTGTTTTGTGGGTTTCTCCTGGGAACTACGTTTTCCTCCTGCTGTCCACATCCGGTTTGGTCAATTGGCAGCTCTAAATTGCCCATTGTGAGTGTGTCTTTCTGATCTGTGGTGGACTGGCATCTCGTCAGGTGTACCCCTGCCCTATGCCAAGTCCGGCCCGGAACAGGCTCCACTCTTGTGACTGTGCAGGATAGGCAGACTGAAGATGGCTAAAATTTATTACTGTTTTGTTTTACCAGCTTCTAGACCAATGGCTTTATGTGTGAATATAGTGGAGCAGAACATTAATACGTTTTTCTGTTTGGATAAAAATGAAATGATATAGATTTCCAGCCGATCTTTTCTTCATAACGTGTCACCATGTGGCATTAAAGTGTTAAATTTTCACTGAAAGCTGGAATAAGGCCTTCATTGTGCATGCTGTCATAGGAGGACGACACCATAAAGTGAGCCTTACAAAAAGAGTCCCCACAAGAGTGTTCATAGTTTATTTTTAAATACGCGCCTCGCATTCTGCAGTAATTTATGTTAATCACACCCCTTGGCTCATGTCCAACCAGAAAAACCTCCTAAAAAGCAGAGAGGAACGGCTGGGAACATTCGTTGCCTTGTTTGAGGGCCCGAATGACGTCCGATGTTACGGAACAACATTACCAAGCGTTATTTGTTCAAAATGTTGATGGACGTGTCCAACAAACGAGACATGTGACAGACTCAGAAGTTCTATGGTCACAAAAAAAAATCCAAAAGAAAATGAAAACCTTCTTTCCCCTCCAACCCGAACTGCTCAGACAAATGGAAGGGATATCAAAATTCTTCCTGTCAAAGGATGTGATTGATAAAACTCAAATGTAGGGATCTTTACTGTCAAGTTCTCTTTTCACAATGGTTATCTTGAATTTTCTCTTGTCATTTTCGACAGTAACTAACAAGGAATGTTTGAGCGTGGGCCTCGAACGAAGTTTTCTCTGAGTACTCTTCTGTCTGAAGCCTGTGAGACGGAATGAATAATGAGTAAAAAACAAGACAAGTAGACTTGGGGTGGGGGGGGGCTGTTTAGTGAATAAAATGCATGGGCAACAAAGGAATCGCGGTGTTTCTAGGGCAACGAGGCAGAGAGAGCTGGGTCACATGGCACCCGGCCTTTGAAATCCCCTCAGCTGAGGACCTTCCCGATTCACTGGCGGCCACACCGATGGCGGCATGACGGGAAACAGCAGCAGTGCGGCTCTGGCTGTCAACAGGACCGCCGTCCTGTCCATGAGCGATGCCATCCATGGTGAGTGACACAGCCGCACTGCTAACACGATACGCTAGCCCATCTCACTAAACCGAAAGCTGACGCTGCACCCTGCCTGCAACTCTAGGTCTGCAAGATATCTGTCTGCCTGCAAAGTCTGGGACATTCAGTCTTTGTTGATCTTTGTGACTTTACTGGAGGTCTCAGTAGTGACTATTAGCCGGAGATGAATGCTTTCTTTACCCTTTGACCTAATGACACAAATAATCCCATTTCCAGATGGACCAGGAATCCGGCCCATGTTTCTGGCAGTCGCATTATAACTAATAACTCAATATTTCACTGCCTCCTGGAACAAAAATATGTATTCAAAGCACCAATCTGCTGATAGAAATGTCTTATAAAACTCCCACAAAGTGACGTATCTTACAGCTGTTTATAATTCTATATTAGCTTCCAGCTTTGCCTTAGTGTATCTTGCAGTCTCGGTCTGGCTAGTTTTGGTCATGCACACTGCACTGACATTTATATTTTATTCAAAAGCTGATAGCTTTATTTGGTGACACACCTGACTGAAGAGGCAAAAACATGGTGCTATTCATCTCCAGTGAAGGGTTACCCTCAAACCTCCATCAGCAGCTCCAGCTTACGGCTATAGACACCAAAGGCGTCGTGTCGGAAAAGCTAAAACTTGCATATAACTTTGATTGAAACCAGCCAGGCTTACTAACCATTCCTTTACAGATGAGCAAAGGGCAACTGTATCTTTTACAAACAGGACCTGTAATCAAGGAGGTTGTTGGTTCCAATCCCAAGAAGGGAACTCCTGAAAAACACACAATAGAACTTCTACTTCCTTAGAAAACAGAGTAAATAAAATTGCCAGGCAAATAAAAGGTATTTATAAAGGGTATTTATGAGAGGTATTTGAAGTGTGACTCTGAGCTGTCCATAGCAGCAGAGGACAAGACTGAAGTCTGAGCTCAATTTCTCTTTTCCAGAGTTCAGAGTGTTTAACATCGCGGTGACGTCTCTAGCTCTGTGTGTGCTCACCTTGACTGGCATCTTATGCAGCGTCCGCTACCACAGACGCACTCAGTAAGTCCCCCGTAGCCCCCCCAGCCCTGCGGCCCCAGGATCGGGGGCGGGGGGGGGTTACCTTTTTAAGAACTTAAAATTTCCAGCCGTTTCTGACGCTTCTTTCGATCCAGATTGAGCATGCAAAGAAGTCAGTGGAGGATTCTGGGATATGCAAATGAGGCATTTTTATACTCATTCACCCTCTTTTGACTCCCATTGTTTCATATAAAAATATCTCTGCCTCTCATGTCTGCTTTGTATTTTCCCTGCATGTACATTTGCATGCTCTGATGTACATTTCCAGCCAATTTATCAGTTTCATGAATAAAATGAACTCGTTTTTGATGGAGAAATAGGAGCGGCAGCCATTGCCATTAAGCCCACAAGGGGTGCACTTTACGTGCCTGTTCCCTGTAGCTGGGCTGTCCTTTTGGCATTCATGCCCACGCAACTCTGTGCCAGCAAGACTGGGATATAAGATCCCCGATTTCTTACTCACAGAACAAATGTATCAGGGAGTAACACCCCCTCAGCGTAAACTTCAGTATGAAGTGTTTGCAGTTCCTCGCAGGTAACCCAGTATCCTCCCACAGTCCAAAACCAGCCAGATGTGTTTCTTTAATTGCCCATAATGTATGTGACAGACTGGCGTGCTATTGGGTGAACCTTTTGGGAGGATGACTGTACTATCTTACTCAGGTCATTTTTGAATGTTTACATATTGAATTCCTTAATCTTTTTTACTGACATAATGCAGTTTCCACCTGACAAACGCAGTTCCTATTGACCGGACATTTCCATACAGTTTCTCACGCGGCGATTCGTGTACTCAGACCCTCCTGAGACACGCTCACATCTGAACCGTGTTGATTGCGCTCCAAAGGCGGCGGAGACGGGCCAGGGAGTACGAGAGCGCGGTCGGCAACGATGGGCCGCGGCGAGAAGCCAGTGCCCGGGCCGCGAGGAGGCGGCGGGGTCTGCTCTCCCAACTCCGAGGGCCAAGCGTGTCCAGAGACGACCCGGGGATCTACTTCATATACAGCAACCCCATCCCCGTGGATGACGAGGGCAGCGATCTCGGCACAGCGGAAAGAGCGCAAAGTGGGCTACAGGGGGCGCTAGCATGCCAGGACCACATCAAGGACGGTAGTGACGGGATTATCCTGGATCCATCCATGTTTTACATGCAGTTGTGAAAACCACCATAACACATGTGCTTTGGGGGTTGAGACCGTGTCACCTCAACGTGGGACACTGAGGTGAAATTATAATCCAGCAATCAGTAAAAGACTGAGGCCCAGTGTAACCCCTGTGCTGAGAGGAAGGGTCTGAATGGGGAAGGGGGGGCTGTCCCTTAGCCATTTTTCCTAAAAAAAAAAAAAAGTGAAATTCCTATAAAATGCTTCTGGGTTATACTCAGACCAGCATTGCCAAAATGGTTTTTTTAATAAATTGGTTGTATATTTTACATACACACACACATATATATATATATGTGTGTGTATGTGTGTGTCTGTGTGTGTAATTTCACAGACTGTAAGGGACAAAACTGTAACCGATTGAAAATCTTTAACAGAAATTTCAGAATGAATACATTGGTCATGGTTTTGTACAGGTGATATTTTTGCCATTACTACATTTCAAAAGAAAACTAAGGTACGACCCTTTATGTAATCATCTCTTAATTGTTAATAAATGGCCAATCCCATGAGGCGCTAGGTGACCCAGACCTGACCTAGACTGACAAACTGTGTGTGTGAAGCATCCAGGAACAGCAGGAAAACATGGTCGTGTTTCTCTTTTTTTACTTAATTGCGCTGAATCTTGATAAAACTGTAGAGATAATGTGTGTCTTACAAAAGAAGGGCAGGGTGAAGAGAGGCCGACAGGAAAGGCATTTTAAGTAAGGGGAGTCAGCTGACACGCTTTCATCACTCTATTGGCTGAGTTTCTCTGATCAGCCAATCAAGGGCTTCCTTGCGGCCCTGCTGCTCCAGTTCAGCTCCGACGGTCTCTCTGCACTGCCTATGGTACTCGTTCAGCCAATCACGCTGCAGGCGGGGTGATGGGGGGGGGGGAATGATAACAAAAATCAGACATAAACAAAGCTAAGTGTCCATGAACAGATTTAAAAATGCATATATATGAAAATTAGTGAAACAGATACATCTGCGTTTTGGACAAAGATGACAGGGCGACGGGTGGGTTTAACCCCACTTACCTCCTTCTGTGTTAGCATTTCCGTGTTGATCATCTTCACCTGGATCGGGACGAGCGTGATGGGCTCGAAGGTCAAACTGCCACGATTCCTGTAATTGTACTGAAGTAGGACAGAGTGACTGTTTATTTTTTTTGAAAGTAGACCCTTTCAGATATTGAGCAAATATTTTGGGGGCAGGGGCAGTGGTGACATACCTTGGGTTTAGTAGGAACCACCAGGACAACATTCTCGATTCGAATCCCAAAAGAGCCGTCTTCATAATATCCTGGTTCTAGAAAATTCATTTAAAAAGGCATGACGTGAGGTGGGTAATCAATAAACACCAGAGGTTACCCATGATGCAATCTACACAGCACAAAACATTCTCAAAACTCAGACTGGGAGTAGGGACAGGAATGGGTAGCCTGTAAGCCAATCAGTAGCTTTGATGTTACAGACCTAGTGAGGTCATAGGTTCAAATCTCAGATATACCAGACAGAATTAAAACCCCACCCTACCATCACTGACGATCATGCCAGCCTCCAGGGGCTCGTCCGCAAACGTCTTGTAGCTGATCCCACAGGGCCCCTCATGGACGTTAAGGAAACAGCCAACCCCATGCCCCGTCCCATGAAGGTAGTCAAGCCCGGACTCCCACAATGCCGAGCGGGCGAAGGAGTCTAGCAGGTGGCCTGCAGGGGGCAGCACAGCAAGCTGTGTCCTAACTATAAGTTTTGCTCCTCAACGTACATTTTGACCTAAACCCTTAAAAAATTAAGTTGGACTACTGACGCCCTATGGGGTGACATCATGTATAACTAATGCTAAATTTGTGCAAACGCCCCAGAAATTTACTCACTTAAGTGTTCATAACTAAACAGGCCAAAGTGAAAGCAATCGGATTTATTTCAGGGGCCGAGATGTTTACAAGGAAACCATACCTTTGGTTCCGTTTGGGAAGATGGCTGCACTCACGGCTATGTGGCCCTTCAGGACATAGGTGAAACATTCCTGGCAACAACAGGACAGATGTCAACGAGCGGGGAACACGTCGTCTCCATGGGAACTATCAGAGAGGCAAATAAATCAAACAGAACCCCAACCGGTTCTTTAAAATGGGACAGGATAGCCAATGCCCTCCCTGTTTACACTCCCAAGGGCCAGGCGTACCTTTTCGAAAGCAGAGGGCGTTCCAAAATGCACTGTGCGGGTCACATCTGTCGTCCCGTCACTGAAAAGCAGGAAGACCAATCGGCTGGAATGAGCACAACTTCCAGTATTGCATGAGCCGCAAAAACCATTGTTTGTAGACCAGTTAGTGCCTTTATACTCCAATTAGTGTCTTTATACTCCGAATCATACACTGAGATTTGATAATTCACCTTAACTGTAAAACCCACATTTTGGCTACATGCTTCTACAAGTCCTGCTGGTCATTGCTACGCTCCACTTTCCCCTCTCAGTTCTCTATTGCAAAAGGGTCACATTTCTAACTTCCCCAAACCCAGGCCTCCTGTGACATAAATAAAAGCAGACACCGCAGAGATGGGGGGGGGAAACACCTACAGGTACTGGGCCCCAGAGTCTATCAGGTACACTTCATTCAGGGTCAGCGTCCGGTTGGTTTCTGGCAAAGGTCTACAGATCAGACAGTGCAGTTATTACATGAATATATCAATACCACCCAAACATAAGTCAGCCCAGCGTCCAGCCTGTACCCTTCCAGAATGATTCAGGCATCTCCAATTACTCAATAACAAAAGGGTTATAAAAGCGGACAGAAGAGGAGTGCACCCTTCAAGGCTGTAAATACTCATTAGGGTCAGACACTCGCTGCTAATCTCAGCACATCACTGCGTGGGGAACCCTCACCTAGCCTCAGGAGGAGAGGTACCCACCTGTAATGTATTATGGCTCCATTCGGGCCCACGCTGGAAATGGTTGGAAAACTCAGGCCAACAAAGTCCTTCTGCTGGCTACAGAGAACAATGGTATTAAACGATACCTGTTATGCGCATAATTGTCGATGATCAGTTAAAACTACAAATTCAGCAGTGTAGCACAAAACAATTCCACTAGGTGGCAGCAAAGTACAAATATATACACAATTACAGGAAACATCTATTAAATTGAGGAGCCACAATAAGTCTCAATAAAAACAACTTAAGTAAACAGTAACAATAATTCAAACACTGGCATATTGTTGGTTAAATAACAGCCCCTTAACTAAATACAGTCCTTACTATTTAACCCTGCAGCCTCTAGTTAAGTTTAATCAGTTTTGCTGTTGTTTTTTTCCTTTGGATACAAATGTTTCTTTACCAAATGGCGTCGAGTCCTGGAACCAACAACCTTCCGATTACAATTTTATGGCCTTAAGCGCTGTGTCATCTGCTGGCGAGATGCAAGCAGAGTTAAACGTACCTGCGCAATTCCTCAGCTTTGTCGGCAGCTAAGATCTCAGTCACAGTGCCTTTGGGGATCTGGAGGGCAGGAGAGACAGCTTCAGGGGTCAGGCCGAAACCTCCGGGATCATATGAGGTCACCTCCCGAGACACCGTCAGAGACACGCAACCTCAGGGACAGACACCCGATACGGGGCAGGTACCCTACATAACAAAGCGGATGAGCCAGCAGGAAATACCTCTTTTTCAAGCCACGCGAAGAGGTCGCAGAGCGCCACGGCATCTTTGATCTGTTCCAAGACACATTAATTCCAACTTTAACGACCACATGTATGTTCTGAGCCCAAATCCCTGCCCCTTCACCCATCGCCTCCCCAGAGCGTCACCACGGAGACATACGTGCGCCATCTTCATTCCCTGGATCTCCGTGGGGTTCTTCACTGCTTTGGCAAGGCATAATGGAGTGTAGGGAATAGGGATCCTGTGGGCCTGAAGACAGAGGAAGAACAGCAGGATCTGGTTACCCCAAGAACCACCGATAGTGAACCACTCAGAACAAACATGCCTCGGAGATGCTCAGACATCGCAAACAGCTGCTTGCTTCAAAATGGTCTTTACTAGGCTCATATTCCTGCCAGTCATTTGTGCAGATTGCTTATACTGATAAGCTGGCCAATAAATATAAACATACATAATTATTAGTGACACACCAATAAGGAAATTTCTGGCCGATAAGATAACCAATTATTTCGAAAACTGACACCAATAGCGATATCGAGCGTTTGGGAGGTTCTGCTTAAATATGTTTAAAGGGATTCCACCCAAAGACATTTAAAAAATAAATAAATTGCATTCCAAAAATATGAAAAAGTATTCATTTTTTGGTAAGAAAATAGAGACTCTGTCATACAACAACAGTTCCAGAGCACTATATTTTACAACTGTATACATCTTATACATTTATATCATTTATAATAGAGAAGGACTGATCATCAAGTGTGATGAACTCCATAATTTTCTGAGTAATACCTTTTGATTTTGCACTGCCTGCACTCAGTTTTCTTTCGTGATGAAACACTTGCGTTATTGAGAGACCAGCATTATTTATTAGCCTTCTGTACTGGAACGGATTTGTTTTTCAGAAACTCTTCACTGTCCCACCTTAAGGTTAGCGATCAAATTCGGGTTTTTTGAAATATTTTTTAGGACACATATTAGCAGAGCCAAGTTTGCAAAATGCATTTCTGATGTCGTTTTTTGCTAACATTAAAATAATTCCACACAGCAGACATTTTTCTAATCGTTTAGTACACAGGTGTGCAAAGCAATATGGCACCACTGTAACAGGAATTATCCTCAGTAAATATCGGCTCATTTTTAACCATCGGCCGACGGCCAAGTGTTGCTGTATCGGCCGATACTGATAGTTGGCTGATATCATCGATGCATCTCTAATATTTATCAGCCCCACACCTTGGGGATGATCTCCATCAGAGCAAAGCTGGCCTTGTCGCTGATCCACACGCGCTCCTTGGGCCCGAGTCCTGCGCACAAAGCACGCAGCTCTGTCTCCGCCGACCCGTACGGCACCGTCTGGACCCTGAGGTCCAGCTCGCCGGGGGCATCCAGCTGCAGGTGCTCCCTCACAGCCGGGTCAGTGACGCGTTCGCCATCGATGCAGAGTCTGCAGGGGGACAGGTGCGCGTGTCAGGCCCTCCCCGTCCAGTGCAGGACTGGGTGGGGGGGGGGCAGGGGGGTCGGCGCAGTGATTACTACTGAGCGTTACCTTATTGTGTTCATCCCGAGAATGGCGTAAGCGAAGAAGACAGGGTTGTACTCTATGTCTGAACCTCGCAGGTTGAAAAGCCCTGGAGAACGTTGGTGGGGGAGGGGGGGTCAAAATAACATTTACTGCAGGTTCCTGCTGAGGAACCTCTTCCTTCTTCCCAAATCAGCAGCACGAGACAGATGCCCCAAATCGACCCTCCATCAAAGAGCGCCTTATTACCCAAAAACATTCATTCATGCCTGCAGTGCAGACTACAGGCTGGTAAAACTAGGCAGGTATCCAAACAGGGGTGCATGACTCATTTAGCACTAGGGATGTATTCTTACTCATCTCCAAACGAGAGCTTAACCAACAACAAAGCTGCTCAGGAAACGAGAGCAGGAGCAAACAGACAAACCTACAAGCGATTTCATCCAGAGCCGTGACGATAAACCAGGAAATTTTTCGCTCCGACATCTTCGCCCTTAAAGCCACGATCTTCTCCTGCCAGGTCATGCCTGCGGGAACAAATTAATCACATAATTTCCTCATATATTTATTTATTTTTCTTGCTTTAATGAACATTTCACTGCTTATCTGTCCTCCAGAGGGCGCTCACCAGTGTACTTCAACCCCAGCATGATCAGAGGGGTGCTGGGCCTTGCGGGGCGATCCTGCCAAATGGCATCGATGAGGTTTTCCTGCACGGCAACCAGTGAGTGCCCGGCAACGCTCAGGGCCTTGGACATGGCTTTCCATTGATCTGAAGGGTAACCCATCCAATGAGAAAAATAGCCACGCCCACCTGCCCAAGACGAGAGCTCCTCGTGCTTAAAGACCCCCGACTGCAACGCCGAGTCTCCCAGCTGACCTGCCGCAATGATCCAAGGATCCACGCCCACTCTGGAGTTGTCAGGAAGCACGCTGATCAGCCAGTCCTCCTGAGTTGGCGTCTCCTTCAAACCTACCAAAACATGACAAGGCTTCTCGTTAAACCACAAAGAAAAACCACCGGTACCACAAACCATAAACCTTTAAACTTTAACTGTTCAAATCAGCTTGTAATTCTTCTGTAAGAGCACTGAGGTCACAATCCTCAGCTCAATAAACACCAATTACTGGACACAGCTAGAAGTTCAGATGCTCCTCGCTTTAGCATCATTCGATATCTCGACTATGATGGTGCGACAGCAATCCGTATTCAATAATAAAACTTTGAACTTTGATCTGTTCCCGGACTAGCAATACGCCGTATAATACTTTCAAATCCCGGCCAATGGTAGCATCTACGCAGCCACGCATCCCGTCTGCATAGCAATCACCCACGCAGACACCTCACAGAGTGCTTAACAGCGTATCATAAAGTGATTTTTTCTGTGTTTAACCAAATATTTACCGATTCGGTGACTATAGTTCTCCCCTTATTTATAATATCATATTCAACCGACAATATTTTCAACTTACAAATGATTAATCGGAACACATCCCCATCATAAGTCGAGGAGCATCTGTCTACGATGTTATAAATGGTACTAATAACTTGGTCAGTAGATTTTGTCGTTAAAGCCCCCAGGTCCAGCTCACCCATCTTCATGAGGGTCCAGTTGCCGTCCATCTGTTGGCTCGCCTGCAGGAAATACCGCCCATCCGTCCACATGGCCGCATGCTTCTCCGTCACGATGGCAGTCCCTGGAAAGGTCAGGGCTCAGGCTCGCTGCTCTGCCCCGTCCTCAGAAACAGCCCCCCCACCTCCCCGGCCATTGGAGGGCTCCTCGTTCATTCACGCCCGCATCACGTTCATGCCATTCTCACTGCCTCATAAACACCCAGAAGAAGTGATGTACTCAGCATAAAGCGCGTCTGAAGTATCGGCAGAGGAGAGACAAAGCGGATGTCCGCAATGTTGCCGGTGAAGATGGAACGGGGATGCCATTCATTCATTTTATCTCAAGCCCAGTCGGATTCACAGGCACGGTAACTGGGGGTCCTTTTTAAGCGTGTTGGCTGTTTGCACCACTGCATATTTCATGATAAGATGAGCGCAGGAGTCAGCTTACAGTTGGGGGGGGGGGGCGCAGTCTGCGTTTTACTGAATTTGTAATTTGCAATACTTAACAAAGTATAAAGAAACACAAAACATAAAAACTATTGTTTGATAACTATTTCAATGCATATTAAATGGTCGGTTATATCTATATCCCACATATTTGAGTCCTTTAAACACAGATATCTACAAGAAACATGAAACCACACCAGTCACATTAACTGACTGCCAGATCTGTCTAGGTCTTACTGGTTCGTTTGCATCTCTTGTGTTAATCCAACGGTCTCTACCAGAAGGTTCTTTGAGATCTGCTGGTCTGCTGCATATCGCTAAAGGTGGGAAACTTACTGAGATAGCAGAGGATTCAACTGAGGCACTGAGCCACGAGGTCAAGATCCAGTGCTATTATTGCCCAACAACACATGCTGAATATTCCCTCATTAAACCACGACTGTACAAATATAATCTAACAATATAAAAATTAATCGAAGGTAAATAACCCAGAGATGCACAGGTAACAGCTGACGTGTCACTGCTCTGTGCAAGACTTTGTTCGCCTTAATTATATGTAATGAGCACTTGTAAACCTAATATTGCACTAATGCCACAGATATTTTTAAAATAAATCGTCATGACAGCATAATAATAATAAAATAATCCATACTGAGAAAACACAATCCTGGGCCACACGCAAAGTACACAAGCAGCAGGCATGCGCACGCAAACACAGAGCGCCTCCACTGCGCGGGACCCCCGCATTACCGTACCTGCCGATCCGTTGAATCCGCAGATGAACTCCCTCCGGCAGTCACAGGGGGCGATGTACTCACTCTGCAGCGCAAGGAGAGCAGGATCGTCAGCTGTAATTAAGTGCAATCAGCAGCGAGTGGCCCCTCGGACCCATTAACGAGCCCTAACGAGCCTCTTCTCTCCGTGACAGAAATTAACTGCGGCTGGTTAAATATGGACAAGTGGCCGCCGCACAGAGGTCATGCGCTCCGGGACCTCTAAACAGAGAGCAGACAAAAGCCCCCAACCGCCCAGAAAACACCCCCTCAGCTTAAGCAGCAGGAGGTTCCGCGAGGAATCCCCCGAAAGCAGGAAAATACCCACCTGGTATTTAGTCAATTTCAGTTCTGAGATTCATTTCATGGGCGCAGCAAAGCACATCACTTAAATCTCACATCGCTAAATTTTCTGCTAGTCACACATTTACACACCAGTGTTATTACAAAAAAACACGGCAGCAAAACGACAAATATTAGGCACATTTAAAACAGGTTCAGATCTTAAATTTCACATCCTAACTGTATGACGTGTATTTCCCAGACTGAATCTGACCGTCTGTCACTCGGCGGCGCGCCTGCACCTACCTGGTGCGCGTCCCCTGACGGTATGATGTAGGCCTGCAGCGGCTCGCTGACGTACCTGCTGCTCTTCATCACCTGCCTCAGGTGCCGCAGCAGCTCGGCGGTGATCTTCGGGGACATCGCGCTGCAGTCTGGGGACGGAGGCCACGCATTAATCCGCACGGCCGCAGGGAGGCTCCGGCGCCGCGGTTACGCCGTTGTTTTGACGGGAGCCGCAAGCGACTGTGTTCGTCATGGGCAAACAACAAGCATCTGATCTTACCTAACACGATTACGGTAGCTTATAAGGCTAACTGCATCTAGGATCTCCTTTCATGTCATGTGTACTTAAAAATATCTCATGTAGCTCGCTTAGATATGATCGTACAAGGAATTACTATGATACATAAGGACTTCCATTATTTAGGGAAGATCAAAGAAGACTATAAATGCAGTTCATTGTAGCTTTCCTTAGCCAAAAGTTGGTTACACGTTACAACATAAACTTTAAAGTTACCTGCACGTGATTTCTGATAATTTCACTTAAGTACTCAGGCTCAGGTAGTCAATGAAGACAACTGCTCATCTGTGAAGAGCTCATTACATTTACTTACACTACATTCTTACGCTGGGTATTTCACCTCAAAACAATGACCAAAGATACATTGCACCTCAAAACAATGACCAAAGATACATTGTACCTCAAAACAAAGATCAAAGATACATTTTACCTCAAAACAATGACCAAAGATACATTGTACCTCAAAACACTGACCAAAGCATAGAACACAGTTCACCTTGTTTCATGGTCTTTCCAGAGGACAGATGTGAGCACACACTTGTATTCTCTGATCTTTAGCCTTTAAGTGTATTAAAGGGCAGATTCAGCAAATCGCTGAGATATGGACATGGTTAAATATTAACAATCTCACCCTTAAAATATTCCATGTATTTAATGTTCTTATACAGTGTATTTTAAAGCAGAGTGATTTAAACCTAGCTTAATACTCCTTGCAATATTACATTATAATACAGAACAGATTGCATACAACGGAAGTCCCATAGAAATGAAAGCGGCCGCCGTTTTTTTACAACTCAAACCACGGTTTTAACTTATCGCTCCCAGTGAGCGAGTTGAATTAATTCAGTGTGCTTTATACAACAGCATTGACTGTAACTTTAGTGTTATTTATAATATAAGAAATGTAAATGGTTGTGTTTGGGCTGGGATATAGAGACGGTCGTTTCTGAGACCATCAGTCACGTTAAGAAACCGCGGCGGCCGCTGATTGGTCGGTTTATTATAGAAACGGCGAGTCAGCCAGGCTGGTGACTCTCTTTATTAACACGCTGTTATCACGGCAAAGGTCTGATGCTAAGGCAGCACGAAAAGACCCCGGCGACGCCTTCGGCCCCCGTAATCGGTTCATTTAAGACTCGGATCCTGACGGGTGAAGTAGTTCATTCAAGGAAGTTAGCTGGTTGATTAACCAGCTAGTTCCTACCTAGCTAACAAAATAACTAGACCGCCAGCTCCCGATCATTCCGGCCGATCTTGGACCGGCCTGGACTCGCTTTAAAGTCCCCGAACACCGCCGATAGTAGCTACATGCATGCCGTTGGAAGCAGGGAAGGCATGTATTACTTTCGCAAATCACATGTCACTCCACGAAGAGCCAGTCACAATACACTGCATTCTTGTTAATTTACTGTGGTGAAACAGGCATTGAAAACGCACCTGCCTGGTTCGCTTCTTGCTGCTGTGGACACTCTTTTAAAAGACAGAAATATTACAAAACCAGCGCTGATATCAGTGTGTGTATCTGTAGGCTGCCATTTCAGCCGTGACGCACCAGGTCATGTGACGCGTAATGTCTTCCGGGAACTTCATGCGCTTCAAGCATGTGTCTGCTGCATTGTGTCTTGGCGCAGCTATATATCTTGTGGTATGCTTGTAAATGCGCATATAGTTTCTCAAATAAATTTTAAATAGAATAGCTAATGGGAAACAGCTCTATTTCTTGGGATTATTTCATGTTGTCAACCCAGTACAACTGCTGGTAAAGTGCAGCTCAGTTTACACCACATTCACTCAATGAGAGGATTTTGAGGTGGGTGTCTGGGTAGGGTAAGGGGTGTTCATACTCACCTACCCCTGCTATTATGATTTTTTTTTTATTAACTTCAGCTCAATCCCCAACCTGAGCATCTTTTATATTTACCATCAGTAAGCAATATCTGGCAATCACTGAGTGACGAATGAAAAATACACAAAACAACAGAAATCCTTCGGATACTCAGAACTTTCAAAACACAGAAAGTTATTATCTGGTAAATGTTTAGAAAACGTACTAAGCACACATCTTAAAACAAAACGCCCACACTTCTCTTAATAGGCTACAAAAACACATATTTCATTATTCAGTGATCTGTTACATGAGTGACCAGTTAAAATTAAATGCACTCAATTACTGCATAATATAAGAGAAAAACTGTCACCCGCGACAATAGAGCTGTATAGTATAAATATTGTATTTAAGATACTGCAAAAAAACAGCAAATGCATGAGTATCTGGGTGGCATGGAGACAGTTCAGTAAACGTACTGTTTCCATAAATCTCTCAAGGTTGCCACAGCATAACAGGGATTTTGAATTCTGACAAGCTCCAAGAACTTGATCATTTTAATACTCTTTTTTTCAAAAACAAACATCTTATGTTTTGTGTGCAGTATTTTATGATTGACATTTATAAATACATTTCCTCTTATTGATCATGAATATTTACACCTGTTCAATGACCAGACATGAACAATTTGTTCCAGGTTGTGGTTGAGATACAACAAAAAATCCCGACTACTTTTAGGATCAGGCCCTGACAGACCCATGGATTATGTCGCTATCAGGAGCAAATCGCAAACTGGCTCCTGCCATTTGAACTTAAAGAAGCCATCAGGTGTACAGGGATGTCTACTGCAGCAGGCGTAGAGTAATATGTGCTGTTGTTATGAGCACCAGAATTCTTCCATTGATCTCAGGACGTCCAGAACTTCCATCTGTTTAAAATGAGATTGAAGAGCTAATTAGATCAACCAAGACGGGCATTTTCAGAACCAAATGTAAACACGTCATTTTGTGTGTCTTTGCAAAGAGTGTGTCCTTTTATCTGGCAGCCTTCTTAAGTGTAGAAATACAAAATTGTTCCACAGAATGAGCGTGATAAACACTGTAGTCTCTCTCTCCATATATAGAGAGAATTTTTATATATATATACACACACACACACACACACACACACACACACACACACACAGAGAGAGAGAGATATCATACCATGACTGAGTATCATGCCAAACAAAAAATAGCATGAAGTCAACTTAAAATACTACAAGAAAACATACTAACTTTTGGGGCACGCTTGGGATTGTTTGAACGGCCCCATCTTCTCATTGTCTTTGACGGAGTTCAGCACCTCCTTGTTCACGTCCCCTGGAAGCGAAAATATTTTGAATGGTTATGAGCTCGGCAGACACAAGCTGAAGAAGTATCTCTGCCTTATGTTTGCAACAGCCCTTCCGAAGGCATGTCATTTTAACTCGGAGAGGCACGAACTGTCAGTATTTACGCTTCTCATCTAGTCACCTTGGTGGAGTTATGGTGTTGAACCACATCCATGTAATTTGGTAGTGCGGAGTATATCCATGCCTGAAGGTATGAATGGTAGTGGGATTTTATTCTACGATCATCTTGTTGTATGAGGACAAAGTCTCAGAAATGGACCGATGCTTATGTGGAATACACAGTTTCTCTGCCAACCATGCAGCAACAAGGACGAGTTTCTTTCTTTCTAAAACTTGGAGAAACAACTTTAGTTAGAACCAGTGAATTCAGCTGAATTTCAAGGGGGCTCAAGAAAAGTTGAACCACTTGACTTTACCAACGCTCTCCATGAATCAGCAGTCATGGTTGCGCTCATCACTGGCCAGCTGAAAAACCACAGGGTTACAAAGACTAACCAGATGCCTCTTGCGTAATCAGTCACCCATTTACCCACTCATTCCTCCCCTCTGTGTGCCTTAATCTACAGGAGAACCTGTCAGGTCCTGCTCAGCAATATCATATCATTCTGAAGTTCTTGGCCTTGACCGTGGCGTTTGAAAAATCACGGCAATATTCATATGAATTGCAAAAGAAGAAACACCACCAGTGCACCTGAATCTCATAATACATACGGTGTCTAAGCAAGTAAAATAATGCATATTGTAACATCACGTTTCCAAACCGCTTCTGTAGAAGACACCAACATAATCCGAAGAAAACATGTTTGTTTAAGATATTAATAATTATATATGTCACGATGTGCGCTTGAAGAAGTCACTGGAAAATGCAGTATGCGAAATATGAATCCCATTTTGGGTGCATTGTATTATAGAAGAGCTTTGCCATAAAACCACTCATATAAAAGTTGCAAGCTGTGATGACGAGCGGCGGTTTCTGTCAGAGCTTCGCACTCCGGGGGCTTCCGGCCGGGAATACGCCGGCTGTACACCGCCCAAACGCAGCCGCTTCTCCCGTTTCACTTTGTCGTGAGGGGGCGGGGGTGGGAGGAAAATCTTCAGACACTTCACCACGGCATTGGGTTACCGCGCGATTTTGTTTTTCTTTCCGCTTTTTTTGTGCTTGGCTTTTGAATGGGTGGGTTGTTCATTGTTCGGGTCAGAAAGAAAGAAAGGAGTTTTCCTCTGAAGGGAGCCAGAAGAACAAAAGACCATAGATGTAAAAATTCGACCCTTTCGCATATGAATGTAACCCAAGGACACATACCGCCAATTTTGTTTTTTGTTTTTTCTTTACACCATGAACTCAATAAAATTTGAAAAAATCTTCTCAGAGGAGGCGACCTCTTTACTCTTCTGCATGAGACACCACCCCAAAGACTCTTAATTATTCCAGCAATTAATGGCATATCTTGTGATATCCATCCTTCTGTCTCCTATCCATGTGTCCCAGTTCTGCCACGAGGTACGTTTGAGTCCGCTACTGTTCGTACCTTGATTTCCCATCAAGGATTAATTTTCTCAATGAACACAACGCTGATTCACACCTACGGAACACAGACAACCTTTCTCCAAACAAATTTACATTAAAACTCTTCTGCGTGCTTGCTACTGTTATGAAACCATGCCAGTCCTCCTCGCCGTTTTGCTTACAAAGGCAAAGACCGCATACGACACGCTGCAATTTGTATAAAAAGGTGATCTGCCCCTCGTTCGATGTATTCGTTTTTTCTGGCCTGTAGAGCTCGTCTGGGAAACTGTGCTCGTATTACATATTTTTAGGTCTCTGCCAGTTTACAAATACTTGGTGATTTTATGAAATATTCCCTGGCTTTGTACGAAAGTGGGGATATATTTTACTAACTAATTTTATTTGCAATTAGAGTAATTATCTGCAACATTATGTGCTTAAATGTGATTTAATCCGTTGTACGTACCTCTATGATGGACAAGCGAAGGGGCGTAGGAACCGGGGGGGGGGCGTGCTCCCCTCGATATTTCATTTGGATCCATTCACCCATCCGTCCAATATATAGACCAATGTTTATATTATTATCCCTTCCCCATATCAAACTCTCTCCTGCACATTTGGAGAAATTGTTACTACGCATCTTTTTGTTCTGATATATTTTTTCAATTTTGGTTTTGTATTTTTGCAAAAAACACACTAAGTGTTATTATTATTATTATTATTATTACACACCGCAAATTCATTTTGCGCATGCCCTGAACCTGCCATTACTCCCACTACGGACACGTGCGCATCATTTGAGGAAATGGACTCATAGGCTGCTGCCTGCCTCGCCTTCTGACACATGGGGCCAGACAGCAACCGCAGGTGTCGAGATTGATTAACTGATACAAGTCTAATTTGCATAAATATTACATGAAATCATTTTTGAAGTAAAATATATTTTAAATATTTGAAAAGATATTTTAAGATATTTAATTTTGCGTTTAGTTGCATATACAGATTAGGGACTATACTACATATATATGATATATGGATTAAGATTCAAAAAGTAATAGCGGGGGGCATAAAAGGGGGGGCCCTAAAAAATTTGGAACATAATTGGATTGGTCTGGGTTGGGGGCCCTATATGATGTGCTTTCATGGGACCCAAAATCTCTAGCGGCGCCCTAGAATGCCACACCTGACACCAGAAAGGAGACTTGCTGGCACGTGCTTCCAACCACAGGTGACAGCTCGTCGGGCAGGATTGTGACCCTCCAGAAATCCACGGCCAGAGCAGCGGCCACTCTGCTGCGGAAGTCGAACCTGAAACAGGAACATATCCGGATCAGCTTTCTCCCGTAAGTCAGCCTTAATTATCAAGGGTTCATTTCACCCAAATACCTGCAGAAAATAATAATAAAAGTAACAAATAAACAGATTAACAACTGTGTTTATTTTCCTGTGCTTAGCTGTCGTGGTACATAACTAGAAAACCATCACTGTGCTTCTTTACCTTTTAACATATACATCTTAACTAGTTGTGACTAACCCCAACCCCCAAACTCGCCACAAGAAAAAATCTAAGGAATGGATATTGGCACTTCAATGAAAACCTGTTGTGATGGGGTCATATGTGCCACTCCTAGAACAGAGTCACACTCCCCCCCCCAATAAAAACTGCACATATCAAATTTTAATACACCCCCATTATTGCATCCTCAATACTTAAAACCCCCTTCCCCCGCTCATGTCTGCTCGGTGTCATTCCCCAAACAAGGGGATGTAACCAATCGCTAACCTGCCGTCCTTAATATCAGCTGGCTCGAGTTACCGCTTGCCTCCGCCAGAAACAGGAATGCCCGCATTTGCATTTGGGGTTCAAAAAAATTGCGGAGCCTTGGCAGGGGGACAGGGAGTGATGGTTTCCGAACACTTGCACACGTACCTGTTAAAGGAGGTCACTTTGGGAAAGATCAGAGTCGCCGTAGAAGAGAAAGGTAGAGTGTCTGCGCAGGCCAGGATCCTGTTACCACTCCAGAGGACTACTGACCTGTACATGACTGTGACAAAACCAGAGTTACAGGATCTCTCTGCCAGATGCCCTAATGTCACTTATTCACGTCCACATCTGATAGCGGGCCGTAATGAACGGTCATGTAATGAAACCCTGCAATTGTGAAAAAACTAATGATTTATGCCATCCAGAAAGGAATTCCTGTTCAGGTGACAGTTTTATGATTGGCGTGGCCACCAGAACGTTCTTATGAAATCAGAATCACACAGAAAAGATAAATTGCTGTCTGCCCAGCGTGTAACCTGTAAAATCCCCGGTTAGCTGCAGATTGGCGTCCGTAAACAGCTGTCTGACGGTCAGGTCGACCGGCCCATGTTTGGCGGTCAGATCCCCCACCTCACAGTGCAGAGGGTGCCTGGCAGAGCAGCTAGTGGTCTGGGAGAATGGAGTGAACATTATGTTTTTTTCCCACAATCCCCTTCTTCCACATTGCATGACAGACAAATGTGAAATGAGTATCCAGCAGGTCTGGTGTCCTTAGAGGAGAAGTCAAATCTCAGATATTGGTGCTCAAAGCCTCAAGGCCTAACAGGTGAACAAGGCTATTTAGCACATTAGCAGCAGGTCAAAGGTCACTCAACTGTGATTCTAGGATATACTTTTTACTAAACTGGCATCCCATCCAGGGGGAACTCCTGCCTTGTGCTCTGAGCTGCCTGGGAAAGGCTCCAGAATAGGCAGCTGGAAGATGGAAGGATTTTACCAAACTCATCCGTGGAGATCAGTATGTGCTGTATTTGCTTTGAAACATTCTAACGTTTAGACCTGCTGAGCGCAGAAGCTGTGGAAGAGAAGGAAGCTGACCTCTGAGTTGATGTTGAAAGGGTTGAATTGGTCGCCCACGCTAGAACACTTCCTGACATCCTCTCCTGTACGATGGCTGTGTATGGACCAGGAGACCTCTGTGACCTTTGAACCAGGATAGAAAAGGACGTCAATGTGAACAACAAAGAGTGATAAAACTGCAAGCAACAAATGAGCGAAAAAAATCCTCTGCAGTTATCGAATCAACAGAGCATTGGCGACTTTTACATACTATGCGCCTCACATACTGTACGTGGTCTGTTGCTTCATAGCTGAATTTCTGTAGCTCCTAAACACTTCCATTTTGCAATAGTACCACTTACAGTTGACCGTGGAATATCTAGCAGGGAAGAAATTTTACGAACTGCCACAAAGCTGGCATCCTATGACAGTACCTGCGCTTGAATCCACTGAGCTCTTCAGAATGACCACTTCTTTCACAAATGTTTGTAAACCTGACTGCATGGCTAGGTGCTTGATTTTATACACCTGTGGCAATGGGTCTGAATTCAATGATTAAGAGGTATATCCTGTCTATACTGTCCATATAGTGCATGACCAAAAAATCCCCAATCCTTTATTTCACTTGAAAATTGGCTTAATCTTGGAACTACATCCACTTGACGGTGGTCAAGTCAACATTTGTTTATTTAGCTTAATGCTAGGTTTATCGAGGGAGACAATCTATGTTCTATGTTCATACTCACATTCAACTCCTGGGCCGGGTGTATGTCAACTTCCAGTAAGCTGTCACCCTGGCTGGCATCTTGAAACACCTGCTGGGACTAAAGAACCATGTTTCCATCACTTGTGCCGCCCAGACCCCATGACCGAAGCCACATCGCTACACAACCTGACTGATTTACCGCAGTAAATTGACGACCAGGTGCAATAGTAAAGTCCGTACTGCCAGCCCCATCTGCTCGGTGGGAGCTGAGGCTCCAGGGCAGAGTAGCGAGGATGGCAGAGTACACACCCCCCCCACCACCACCACAAACACATCGCTTACACATGCAGCCCCAGGACACCAGTGTTATGATCCATGCCACTCATTAATTCACAGTCCCCCCCCATAAAGTGTCATGTTTTCCTGGCAGCTCTGAAATGACCCCCCATCCCTCCCCCCGTTATTCAGCCTCTCCAGCATCTTAGAGCTCCTCAAACAATGTGTTCATGGGGATTTATGAAAAAAAGGGAATATAATAAAAGCATTCTCCAGGAAGACTGCTGTCCTCCTGCACTGTCTTCCCTGGCCTCATTTTCTCATGTCTGATGGAGGGGTTTTTGTTTGACACACCAAATGGTTTTTTAACACGAAATCGAACATGTAAGATCTCCTCTGAGTCTTTGAGTTCTTTGTAGGACCTATTCAATGCAGGCTACTACCAGCCTCTTCTTAAATACGCAGTAGAATCATTGAATAATGTACTTACGTATGCTTAAAGGAAACATGTCAAAATATAGTGGGTGTAGGTAACAGTGAAGCAGTGTAGATTGCGTTAAGTCTTACCAGCTTGATGGTTCCTGTCACAGCACCACTGAAGGTGGCCTCCGCTTTTACCCAGAATTGATCAGAACCATTATCCGCAACAATGTCAGCACACTGCATTCTGGGTCAGCGTCGAGTCCAGCGTCGAGAGAGAACACTGCTGTTAGTGTTCCTTATTTGAAAATGCAATTTTTTTTGCAGTAGTTTTGTTGCAATTTAATGCAACAGTCTGGTCAGATTACTGAACAAGCCACTAAGATCTAAAAACACAACCGAAAGTGTCTGTGGGAAGCAGAGAATTGCGCTCAGAAAATTGGACTACATGTTTAATTGTTTGTGTAAAAAAATTAAATGACAAAATCGATTTTGTTCTTGATGAATCAAAATGAAACAAAACACATTTTTATTGACTTTTTCACATTTCACAAACAATTAAACATATAGTCCATGTTCTGCAACCTACACTACACTCTGACTGAGTATCTATTGAGAAACCCAAGAAATTTTTAAAAATTTTTAACTTTTCATGCAGGAAGCATATCTTTACGCCATGTTTCACCTGTAGGAAACACCAGATAGTAAGTAACTTCAAACGAGGAAGGAAGGTTCTTCCAAGACTCTGACATCCTATCCCATAATTACTTAATTGTTTAGCTAAAGGTGGAATATGAAAGGAGAGGCATACGGCGAAGTATCCTTCAGACATAGACAACAAATTAGTTCACCTTTACAAATGCAGGATGCACAGGAAGAGGATATATCACGATATACTTAAAAAGATTGATGAATTATCCATTATTAGATAAAAATAGGGACATAGATGGATGATTATCAGAACTGGCTAAGATCATCTACAAAAGCTTAACATGCAGGTTGGACGGAAGGGGCTGCGTGTAAGCTGAAGGTTTCAGTGTGGGTCCAGCACGTCTCAAAAAGGGGTGTTGGCGACTGGGCACTCGGTAGCGCATTTTCACAACGTTGACTTTGAAACGCTGCCCACAGAGGAACCGGCAGACATAAATGTGGTCCAGCTCAGGAAAAGCGGTATTATACAGTTTTCCCTTGGTATGGTGAATAGCACCATCTGTGGCATGTCACAAACTTCCTCATATTGTCATGCTATTTCCTTATATTATTTTTACATGTTGGTGTAAAAATGGTCTCATATGGAAAACATGTCATGAGACTGTAGAAAAGTTATATTTTGCATGTTTCTGTTTCAATCATGCTATAAAAACACATCAAGTACCTTTGTTCACACTTACCTGGACCCGTTAAAGTAGTGAATGACCAATGACCGTCCAACAATGCTGTTTGGTCCAGTCAGTGGCATGTTGTGGTCTTGATATTGGTTCTGACTCTGGTCCAGATTGGTCAGTAGCCCGAACTTTCCACTAATGTCTCCAATCTCGTATTGGTCCACGGTGCCATTGCCGGGGGGAGGGGAAAATGACTGATTGAAGAGCAGGGGATTGAAATGGCCCATGATGTTCCCATCTGAACAGGGGTTCTGGATGCTCTTGATGGGAAGCTTGTGGACATGGTAGCCCCCAGCCATCGAGTTCAGGTTTGATAACGACACATTGATGGTTGTTTGGCCTGGGAAGTCCTGTGAGAATCGGATGTGACCCTCAGATGTGCCAGCCCCGAACCAAGTGCCTGACTGCGCCGTGACCAGGTGAGCGGCCGTGATGTTGGCGCAGGCCAGTCGGTCGGCATTGCCGTCAGCCTTGTGAATCACCACTGACCTGCCGATCATAGAGTCTGCTCCCGTTGTCCAGGAAGTCGTGTCGGTAACAAAGAATTTAGTCTGGAATTTGCCCACGTCAGGCGTGATGTTGATTGGCTGATTTTTGCCAGTTAGGTCACCGATCTCACAAGCAAAAGGATTGTCCGGCCTGCAGTCAGTGGCATAGCTGCTATCACTGATGTTGATCTTGAATGGGTTCCAGTGGCTGCCAGTGCTCACACAGCGGTTCGCATTACTGTCTGTCTCAGTGCTGATGGGCCACTGATGGATGTGCCAGTTATGCCCATTGCTAGCTGGAGCAGATGAATTCCCATAACTGAGCTCCATGAAGATTGACACATCAGTGTACGGGTTGCTCTTCAATTGGGTGAAATAAACGATTCCAACCACGGGGTTCCTGAACACAGATTTTAACACCATCACCTCTCCTGGGTAGCCAATGGTACCACACAGAAGCCTTACACCGTCGGGCTGGTGGATCACCACAGACCGACCCACTATGCTGTTGGTTCCAAAGAGGGGCAGGTTCCAGTCACGAAAGAACTGCTCAACATCACTGACGTTATCCAAGGACCCGTGTCTCCCACTGAGGTCCCCAACCTCATACATATCATGAGTGGCCCCCGGACTATGGGGATAAACGGGGTCACTAACGTTTACCTTGTGTGGGTTCCAGTGATCACCCACATTGTCATGGCTACAAACATCCTCTTCAATAGACCTGCTTTCCGGCATGGGGAACTGATGCACATGGTAGGGTCCCACCATGTTCCTCAGGTTCATCAGATTAACCTTCACTTCTGTGACGTCAAATGGCGACATCTGACTAAACGTGAAGGTGCCCTTGGTTCCTTTCATGTCTATTAGAGTGTGCACAACCTTTGCTTCCATTTCTCTGATCTTGCTGCAAGTATAAGTCTGTTCGACTTTGAGGATTAAAAAATGTTCCTCCCCAGTGAAATTTGGAACATCCCTACGGCACCTAATTGTCTTGATGGGGGACCCCACCGCTAGGTCTCCCAGCAGCGACAATGTGGATGACGTCAGGTTGTTTATGAGGGTCTTGCAAGTCAGGGCAGAGCTTTCAGAGACGTACGCAGTGACATTAGCCACCGCGACTGTGCCGCGCAGAGATATGAGGCTGGAGAGCACTCTCGCGGCTTCCTCGCCCACGTTTTGGCGGATGTACACATCTCCTGCCACGGGGTGGAAGAATCTGGCCTGCCACGTCCTGGCGCTCACATTCTGGCGAACATTGCCACAAGCTGTCATCCCGTTGGCCATTTCCACCACCAACGAGAGGTCATCGAGGCTGGGCCTTTGCTGGAATAGGTCGGACACGTTGACCGTGGCTTGCGGCCCATCAGCAGTGAACGTGAAGACTCTGGGGCCAACACTGGCTTCCTGGCACGGACTGAGAAAATGCCCATACATCAGAGGAAACTCAGTGAGGGAAAGGTTCATGGGACTCTGAACTCCTGCGAGGTTTAAGGTGGCCGTTTCCAAACTGGAGTCAAATGTCACCTGTCCAGTCATCCCTACCATGTTTATGGCCGCTTGAAAGACCGCACAGTGGGCAGATCCTGTACGAAAGATGAAAACACTGAAACACACTGGACCCAGACATTCTGCTTTATCATACGCCTTTCTGCTTTACATATCTTATCTAATACCACCTCATGGTCAATCTAGAACCTAGAATCTAGGACACCCTGGCTCAAAAACACTTTTAATAAACACACTCACATTCAATCACAAGTTTTGGGAATTTAGACGAGCTAGTTCACGTAAAGCCGTGTTTTTGTACTATGGCTGGAAACTCACAGAGGCAGGGGTAAAACGCGCAAGCTCATAGCCCTGAAGGTGCGAAGTTATAGTGCGGACCTCTGATCCACCCACACTTCATACAATGCTTCAGTAGGGCTTACCCTTCAAAATCCGGTACTTCCTTAATGCTCGTTCCTGTGAGGCACTATTATTTTCCTTGCACATAGGCATATGACTCAGATAATCACGCCAAATAATATTCTTAGAAAGAAATTTAAAACGCTGATATAACTTTACATCTCCTCGCGGTTTACCATCACCAGCAGTTTCGCTGAGGAAAAAAACAGTTAGAAAAACTACTGTTGTAGTTAATATGCTACAGGCTGTCAGACGGTGATGCTTGTGGATCTTTTTCATACACCTTGTGTGATCTGCAGGTAGATTTTTCAGTCGTAATCCTTGCTGATTAAAATGTCAGTTTGTAAAGTAAAAACAATTATTTGTAGTTTTCGGTACAAATAACTGTAGATTTTAACCAAAGCATGCGTAATTTTTTCCCTTGTTGAAGTGCCTGCGTGATGTTTGCGTTTTTTACCGCGGTAAAGATAGTTTGCCACGTAAACAGGTCCAGGCAGGTTCATTCTGACCGGTCTGATTTGTGAATTTTTTCACAAATCAAATGTGGTCAGTCAGTCATAGGTCAGTGTATGTATCAGGCAGCTGGTGGGAAAAAAGCACTGTTTTTACACATGAACCTTACTCATAATGAACATACCCTCATATATCACAATTTCCATGTTGTTTTTGACAAAACATGATTTGTGGAAAAATTCACAAATCAGACTGATCAATTTGAGCCTAGTTCGGTCCTTCTGGGTCACTTTGTCTGGGTGTTTTGGCCACTGGTCTATGATGCAGCCCATATATTGCTATGGCATGTGGCATGTGTTTTTAATCCCTTCTGTCTCAGCGCTTATCAGTCACTGGCAGACGAACTGAGGACTGTGAAAAAATTCACAAATCAGACTGATCAGAATGAGCCCGCCTGGACCTGTTTATGTGATGAAGTTTTTTTATTATTGGCGTTTGACAATAAAAAGGCAAAGTATAATATCGGCAGATTTCGGGGTGGGCAATGACGTCATCCGAATTCACAAATCACGAATAACAAAATGCCACTGTGTTTACTAGTTCATCTCACCGCACTGTCGAGATAAACTCAAAGGAATCCCGAATCGCAAACTGCAAACTATCTTTATCGCGGTTGCATTTTTTCGATTCATATATTGGAAAAACGGCCTGTCTTTATTAAAACAGAATATACTAATTTTAGCAGTTTCAGGTAAACTGTTCCTGGGCCACGTGAAACTAATAATAAACTGTGACGACAACCGCCATTTACTAATGTAACCGCGACAGATCGCTAAAATGTTACGAGGATAGGCAATGTAACAAGCTATTTGCAGCAAATCAGTTTCCCTGAAATAGACTTTAAATTCCCCATAAATATTTCAGTTACATTACACACTTCCAGTTACAAATCCGAGTTACGCTGATATCTGTAGTAATATACATATTACTACGGCAGACCTGTGGCTTATTTGGCGACCACTATAGGTTTCGTTAATTTCCACCTTTTTAGAGCTAATTTCCCCCTGATGTTGGCTTTCGTGTTCAGCACCAGGATACAGCAAACAGACACGTCCTGATACAGCGCTTCTCTTCCATCCCCATCCACCAAGGTCCACAAGCACGCGCCTCAACCATCTCCCACCACAAGTTTGCGACCATCAAGAGATGTCTATCACATCATTAGCTTGCAGCTTCGTGTATTTATCCAAACTGTCAGCAAACTGTTTCTAAGCAAACGGCTATGGGTGTTTTAGGCGAATATTAACGAATATAGAAATTAAGCTGATTCCTGACATGCAAGACTTTACTGTTAATTGCGAACGAAGCACTGAGTGATCGCATCAGGAATCCGTTCGTTTTGGAAAGTATTATATCGCGAATGAAGAATCAGTACAATTAAACTGTTCAATCGGGAAGATACAGTAAACGGGAAAAGGTCATTTCAATTTTCTTTTCTTTTTTTTTTTTCTTTTTTTTTTTTACTTTGACTTTATAACACCAACCTTTATTCACTACAGCATCAGGAAGCCACTGACCCGGTTCGGACTGTCGCGTTTGCGTGATCGCACACAGACAGCAACTAACACCGACTGTTAGCTACTGTGGCAGTGCTAACAGGTAAGTATTACACTACAGGTTAGATACCAGCGGTTCTAAACACATGGACAGAGAAGCAGAAATCAGCAGGCAGAGGATACTCACCCCAGAGATTCAGCAGCACAAGAACCAGGGAAAGGCACATGCTGGCAGGTGTGAGTGTGTGTGTTTGTGTGTATGTGTGAGTGTCTGTAAATGTGTGTGGGCCCGTACAACTGCAGCAGCAGGACCTCCACACTGGCTAAACGTGAGTTAGTTGTGAGCAGGACCGCTCTATCCACCCCACCTCATATGGCAGCACTAGATCCCATTGGCTCAGACAGGGCCACCTCTGTGTGACACTCTTCGCCTCAGAGGTGGGAGGGAAGAGGTTGGGGGGGGGGGGCAGCACATCCCCCATTCCCAATTGCTATGACCTGTGTCTCACAACAACATCAGACTGCATGCATGATCATCCAGAAAGCATCCAGTCCTGTCTAAACTTTGCTCTTGTAATTCTGAGAAGAAACTGCAGACCAGAATATTGTCCATGGTTTAAATTAAGCCATTGAAACAGATTGACCTGTAGGTGTTTCGGTCCTTAGAACCACCTGGTCCTTAAGCCAGCCCTTACTTTTTTTCCACACTTCTGACTCATCTCCTTGGGATAGGGTATTAAAGATATTTCTGTCAGAGTATTTTCGCGCTCTCCGCTGTCGGGGTCATTATCATGGTGTAATGATACTTGAAGCTCAGAAGTCCTGTGGCTAATTACAACCTGTAAGTCCTGCGGCTGGTGACATTTTGACCTTTTCTGTTCTATTCTTGGCTAAGGGCTAGGTGAAAGCCCCACAGATGTGTGTCCTGGGGGGCAGGGGGCGGGAGGGAGCCATGGCATTGGACCAATCAGCAGCAGATAATTAATTTTAATATATGCATAAGCAAAAAAATATGTCAAGAAGTATCAGTTGCAATGGGAAATATCTAAAAAAGACTAAATCTTAATACATCTACTACCATTTTTAGCAAATTATAACACACCAGGTTATGAAAAAGAAACAAAATCTATCCATCCATAATACCAACCATCCATCCATCCATCCATCCATCTTCCAGCCACTTATCCAGTACTGTATCATAGGGAGTCTGGAGCTTATCCCAGACATCACGGGGCATGAGGTAGGGGACACCCTGGACAGGATACCAGTACATTACATGGCATGAGTCAGGGGACACCCTGGACAGGATGCCAGTCCATCACAGGGCACGAGATAAGGGACACCTTGGACGGCATACCAGTCCATCAGAGGGCATGAGGCAGGGGACACCCTAGACGGGATGCCAGTCCATCACAGGGCACGAAGCAGGGGACACCCTAGACTGGAGGCCAGTCCATCACAGGGCACGAGGCAGGGGACACCCTGGAAAAAGTAACTTATTAGTATATCGACTGCATAATGTTTATTTCCTTCCCGGCTTCTTAGGTGTAGCCCGTGCTTACAATGCGCCGTTTGTAAATGATACCGGGAGTTAAATCAATTAATGTTGGACCGAATGTCTTCCAGCATAATACTACTGAATAGATATTAAGTATGTAAACAAATTTGTCCCGAAAGGACTATTACGATAACGCAGAAAAGCCAGGGTGCTTTATGCCGGCTATTGACTCAAACCCACGGCCACCGTACAGCCGTCTCTCTACACTCTTACTCAGGCCCACCATCAACATAAACTCATCTAGGCTGCGATTAGCAAGGGTATCTCGCAAACAGCTTCTCAAATTAAGTATTCTTTCTTCACCCCCGATCATTTTTATCTCAGGTCATGCACCTGGCGGCGGGGTGAACTTCCCTCGCCACCGGCAAAAGCAGATTCATCGCGGTCTAGGTGGTGCGCTCACAGCATCTCTTGAGGAACAGAAACATACTTGCTTCCCCTTTTTATGGCCCCCTAGTTTGTAACGGGTCCAGTATTTTTTTTTTTATAAAACCACTTCGATATTATATTTCGTCCATTTATACCCCCGCATATTTTAACAGAACAATTCAGGTCAGTTTTCTCAAAGATATTATAGTGGAGCTCCTCTTGGGACTTGAACCGACAACCCCCCGACTTTTCACTGCTACACTGCTTATTGGGTTACCTGACCGTGGCCCGATTGGGCGTCTCCATCAGCTCGCAGCTGTCTGTTAATTATCACAGAATGTGGTAACAGAGTTTGATGTAGTCGACAGTTTGATCTGCGTGTCATTCGCTTTACCTCTTTGCGTTTCTTGTGAGCTGCAGTTCATTGAACAAAAAGAAAGGATTTAGAGAAAACAAAAAAATCTCTAATCAGTAAAATACACAGAAAGTAACAATGAGGGAATTACGTGATAGAACTCTTCGTCATTATTTCTGAGAATTAGCGGCTGCGTTTTAAAATGATTTATTCATTTTGGCTCTGCGATGCCTTATTGTGTTACGGTCACAGTGGATTTCACCTTTTGGATCTTAGGAAAGTGATGCCCGTTCTCAGTCAGGAATGACATCGAAAACAAAGGAAACAGAATGGTCAGTTCATTAGGGAAACGACATCTTCCGATAACAATGTCTTTCATCAGCCATGAGAACAAATTGCACAGTTCCTATTTTTGTATGCCTCAGGAATGCTAGCATTAACCGCGAACTGTCAGTCAGTGTCTAAATATCTCCATTTTGAGGTCTGACCCGCTCATACAAAAAAATAATAGTCACGAACGGTAGATGAGAAAAACATTCAGTAAATCTTCAAACCCATAAATTCGTTTTATTTTTCGGAAATGTTAATATTGGTGTAATTATGGTAGGTCAGTTTCTAGTCTGGTTGGCACAGTGGTGCAGTGGTTACCACTGTTGTTTTGCACTTCTGAAGACTAGGGGTTGAGTCTCCAGCTTTGCAAGTTTAGAGTTGGAACGTTCTCCTCGAGTCGTTGTGGGGTTTCCCCCCCACTGTCCAACAACATGCTAAGCTTGCCAAATTGTCTGCACCACAGTCCAAAAACATCCATCCATTCTCTGCTGCTCATCTGGGTCCAGGTTGTGGGAGCTGCAGTCTAAGCAGGGATGCTGAGATCTCCTCCATGTCCTTCATCTCCTCCATCTCTTCCAGCTCCACCAGGGGAATTCCAGTTGAACATGCCTGAAACACCTCCATAGGGAGCCATCCAGGAGGCTCCTTTCAATTCCAAATGTCCAAGCTCCTCACCCAATGTCTAAGGCTGAACCCAGAGCCCCCACTGAGAAAGCTTGTATCCACTGTGTTATTTTTTTCAGTCATTAGCGGAACCATAGGTGAGGGTAGGAACATACACTATATGGAAGAAAGTATTGGGTCTCCTGGCCATTACACTTTCAGGAACTTTTATGGCGTCCCATTCTAAATCCATAGGCATCAATATGGAGTTGGTCCCCCCTTTGCAGCTATAACAGCAGACATTCTTCTGGGAAGGTTTTCCGCAAGATGTTGGAATGTGTGTGTGAATTTTTGCCCATTCCATCCAAAAGAGCATTTGTGAGGTCAAGCACTGATGCTGGATAGAATTGGAAATAGAATTGTCCAAAATGACTTGGCTTGCTGAAGCATTAAGAGTTCCCTGCACTGGATCTAAGGGGCCTAACTCAACCCCTGAAAAACAGCCCCATACCATTATCCCTCCTCCACCAAACTTTATAGTTGGCAAAGTGCAGGAAGGCAGGTAATGTTCTCCCGGTATCGGCCAAACCCAAACTCGTCCATCAGACTGCCAGACAGAGAACATGTTTCGACTGCACAAGAGGCAGTGCGCTTTGCACCACTCCATCCGACGCTGGGCTTTGCGATTGGTTACGTGAGGCTTGCATGCAGATTCCATGAAGCTCGCAGCGCACAGTTTTTGTGCTGGGGTTAAGTGATATGTTGTTTGTTGAAGTTTGGAACTGTGAAGTCATTGAGTCAACAGAGCACTGGCAACTTTTATGCACTTTTACACACCCCCATCTACCAGTGCACATAGACCCCCATGACGCTTACATTAGAGGGAGGGCTCTTGTTCACAAGTGAGGGAAGAAGAGAGTATGAGATCAACAGACGGTTTGGTGCAGCATCGGCAGTGATGTGGACGTTGCACCGTTCTGTTTTGGTGAAAAGGGACCTGAGCCAGAAGGCAAAGCTCTCAATTTACCAGTTGATCTACATTCCTACCCTCATGTATGGTCGCAAGCTTTGGGCAGTGACAGAAAGAATGAGATGGCGGATACAAGCGGCCGAAATGAGTTTCCTCCGCAGGGTGGCTGGGCTCAGCCTTAGAGAGAGGCTGAGGAGCTCGGACATTCAAGAGAGGCTCAAAGTAGAGCCGCCGCTGCTCCGCATTGAAAGGAGCCAGTTGTGGTGGTTTGGGCATCTATCTAGGATGCCTTCTGAATGACTCCCTGGGGAGGTGTTTCGAGCATGTCCAACCAGGAGGAAGCCCCGCGGCAGATCCAGGACACGCTGGCCTGGGAACACCTAGGTATTCCCTTGGTGGAGCTGGAGGAGGTGGCCTGGGAGAGGGAGGTCTGGGTATCCCTGCTTAGACTGCAGCTCCCTACGACCCGACCCCGGATAAGCAGCAGAAAATGGATGGATAGAAATGTATGGATGGATGGATGGATTGGCAGTTTATAGTGTATAAATAGACACCTGCCAAGTCCTAGATTTTACCGCAGATTTACAGTTGCGACACCTGGTGGACAAAACTATAACAACGGGACAGAAGAAAGCTCGTGCAATGTGACGGCTCACTATAGGGATCTGATCAAGGGATTCGGCCCAAATTTCTTCTTTCATTACGGGCAGATCCGCGGCCCACTAGAGGTCCACTAGAGATTGAGAATTAAATGACACCTAACGTTAGTTACAACCGGGACCCTACCTTAAAGCTACTAAAATATATACAGCTCCAGCCTACGGACACTTAAAAGCTCCTGAGAGGTATGACGAAAGTGTTCAGGATAATTATGAACAACTAATGATCTTAGTTAATGAAGACTATATAGATGTCGTTTGGACTTTGTGCTAAGTACGTGTATGAAATTGATGACTCAGCATGTGATAGTCAGATATACATAACATAAGAGAAATGAAACTTCTACTGTTTTATCATTTTGTATTTATTTGATTAGTCGAAAGCTTAACGTTACCTGAGCATCCAGTCGTCATTCAGTTAATGTGATGGCGCCCACGCATTCTGCACAACGCATCTGTTGCACGTTATTATTTTGCGTGGTGTGCCCGCTAGATGGCAGTATAAGCAAACTATTTAAGCGTCAGTATCTTGACGTACGGTCAAAATAAAGCTAATTGGCAACTCATACATTTAAACTGTATTTTGATTATTAAATATAAATCAGAATTGTATAGTCCATATCCAAGTCATCAAGACAAACGATGAACAGACAGGTCAAGACAAATGTTGGGACAAAGCACTCGCCAGATTGAGCATATGAAATAAATGGTGGACTTTCACCTATGTACTGTAATTGAGTGCAGAGCTGAGTCTGGCCGCTGAAGGATCGTTACCTACCCGCAAGATTATGACTTGCGATGTGTGTCTGAACCATGTAAAAAACACCTGTATTATCAAAACGAAGCTCATTGAAAGCCTAAGAATAAGACTGAAAACGGAAGTTGCTCATTAAACACGTGATTAAACACGCGGTGGGATCAGTTTGGTAGACTGCAGACATAAAGTTAAGGAGTTTGCAGGCTGTAGACGGTTGGCTTCACATTAAAGAGTTTCTGTTACCTGTCAAGGTATAACCCTGGAAATCCTGCCCAGGGTCTCCCTTGCAGGGTCTCCTGTGTTTCCTGAAATTTGGCACCAGGCTCACCACAGACCTGTACTGGGTAAGTGGTCATGGATAGATAGACAGATAGATAGATAGATGGTGGATTGACAAGACACCTGGATGTTTTTTGTATGGTATATGACATTTGAAAAATGCTTATTTCAAAAAGAGAATGCTGCACTCATAAATTACAGAACATTGCTGAACTGTCAACTTGATGGCATGTGCTGGGGTCCCGAGATTAAGGGAGATGTTGAGGACCCAACTGTCCTGCTGTGGCATTTTCAATGTAAAGTGACCATCTAACCATGCTAATGAATTCCTCACTGCACCTCTGTTCTTAAAATTTGAAATATGCATATCAGTGCATATCACGACCACTCAGACACAATAAAACAGGCAGGGCATAATGGCAAGGAGAGGGCCTGTTTAAGTGGTGTTACTGATGTGGTTACCGGGACAACACTGGTGGTTCTTGCCACAGTAGTACGCGTCAGGAAGGACCTGAGGTCTCTTGTGAAAATATCCAGCCATACAAACAGATAAAACTCATAAGTTCTTTTGGAACGTGTTAGTTGAACGATGAAATGTAAAGTGAGGCAAACGGCCTGTCGTCTGTCTTCTGGAAATGAGGAATGAAGTCACGGTGTTACTTTATCAGAATTATGGGGGCGGGGGGTCGGAAGCTTTTGGTGTCAAATGTCAAAGCAGATAAAGTGGGAAATAAACACAGAAATGTATTTTTGTTTGACTGACAAGGTGAATGTCATCCCGCTTCATACTTGCCACACTTTCGAGTTTGCCCAGATAATGTATTCCCCAGAGCGCAACTGCAGAGAAATGGCCGACTGGCCGGACTGGGTGCTGAGGCCGTAATATTGCAGATCGCATACGGCCACATGGGGGCGCTCTTTTCCAAAGCGGGCACGTGGTGCGGGATAGAGCGATAGGAGGGGGAAAAAAAACTTAGTGCCTTGCGACTACATCAAGGCAGAAGTGCAAATGGTGCTGCGTTTTTTGATTGTTCTCTAGCCCAACTACTGCCACTTATCTCTGGAGCTTTGCGTTCGCATCCTTATTAAAATGTTGAGCAATACGCCGTTGTGTGTTTCGTGTTGTGGTTGTTTATCCCGTCATTTCCTTATGGGGATTAATGAAGCTTATCCATCCATCTAGCAGATGTCTCATTCCAGCTACATGTGTGGCCTCTTCGCGGCATGTGTGGCATTCTTTTCCTTTTTTTGAGTCAGGCTTATTTGCGTATAAACAGCACACAATATAGGCTACGGCTGTAAAAAAATACTGTTGCCAAACTGGCAATGAATACCACTCACTCATAAAAACTCGTAACAAATAACTGCGGGCTGCACTTTTAAATGATACGACTGATTCGTGGGAACAGCTATGAATGATATTAAAATGCACAACAACAGCTTGAGTGATCACATTCCCGAGGCAAATGCTGTTTTGACGAAGTGCACTAATATCACCTGATATAACATCGTATCTTGTCTGACGGCGGTAAATCAGTTGATAAAACCAGCTTAGTTTGCCGGAGCACTGTGGGTCTGTGGTATTATTTATGCATCCCTGACTTTTTATTAATTCTCTGTATGAGTGATCACAGCTATTGCCGATCTACGTCCATTTCGTTACCAATTAAGAGAACAATGGAATGTTTTTAAATTTACAGATGAGCAGGGGGCATGCGATAGGCCTCCAAAGTTATTTCCCTGCCAACAGCAATGCAGTAAATGTCTAGACATGAGGGAGGGGGCGAAGAGCCTCTCCATGCCGCCTTCTCATCCTTGATTTTAATGCAGCTGATGCGATTGCAGTGGCACTTTCTGTGCAGTGTTTCGCGGACACTCCCGCTGATAGAGCAGCGTGCAGATGAATCTGGAAGCTTCGCCTCTGTCAGTCCGCAGAAGCAGCTCCGGTACCGGTCTGGCGTGATGCAGCACTGCGGGACGCGGTTACTCAGGGGAAATACGGCTCCTATACAAACTGCTAGGAAACTCGCCACCTGCGGACCCAGAAAAGGAAACATCGGGGATCCCTGGGTGAGTCTGCCTGGCTGTGGGATGCGAGCCAGCTCCGGCGAGTGGGCGTTGTTTTGATGCATGGCGCCGACCTGCGCAAATCTGTGCGATACAATAACCAACTGTGACAAATGTTTGGGGATTTACAGTATCGCCCCACGACTGCGGGCAGAATAGGATTTCTTTCTTTCTTAATTACGCCAGTCACCTGATAATTATACCAACTGGATTTTCACATTGACTACTACGCCCTGCTCATGTCAACGTACACGGTAGTGAAATTGTACATGTTGGTTTAAATCATGTAAATATTGTGATTAAGAGTATTAAAATAACATCTTATAACAATTAAATGCATCTATAACCTGAAGGCACACGGCCAAATGAAAAATATCAGCTGTCATGCTAATGAAGCAGTGTAATATAATGACTTTCAAAAATGCTGATACATTGTAACAGAAAAGAGATGTTACGCTGTAAAAATTAAAGAATATTGGGCAGAGCAGCACGGTCCGGGGGGCTTTTCGCAGGCAGATCTGCCAGATTGTGATCTCCATGTAAGTGAAGCGAGCTGGAGGCAGTGACTACTTCCTGCCAAATAGTGAGTGTTAAATTCAAAAGCGCTTGCAACAGGAGCTGCCGCATCCGCAACAATCCCGATCGGGACTGAGGGACTGAATGAAAAGTGTCCGATCGCTCTTCTTTTTGCTTTTGCTGCTGCCGTGTACGTGACTGTTGCAGGTAATTCCCTTCATTAATTGTAGACAGTGGTCGAGTTAACTTGCGATAGTTGAACTGTACTTGCAAATAGGGGTAATGCTTGCTGGTCTAAGTTAATCGTAGCGTTTATTCGATTTACGAGTTTAGTAACAGGACGTGCATTGTGCAGTACAGCAGGTAGTGTTCATTTAAAACAGGCTCCGGCGTCTGCTTGTGGGTAAACGAGCCGTAGCCACATTGCTAACTATCCCGCCGTGATTGGCTTGTAGCGCCGCGGCTTGCGGACGGATCGTCCCGAAGCGCGTCAAAGTAACATTAGACACGCGCGATCGCGGTCTATAATGATCTTAAGCCACTGTGGTTGAAAAGGCCGATCATTTCTGGTTTGGTGGGGTGTGGATGCAATGCGTAGTATGCACACATCCAAAGCGTGCTGGCTGAAAGGTAAACGTGAGCGAGCTCTGCATTCCCACGGTGGCGCGCCATATGGGATACCGACCCAAAACTTCGTCTCCATCGGGGTACATTGTTGCATGCATTATGGGACCAGTTGCCGGGCTGAGAATCATTGTTTCGTTTCCTGGGAAAGGATGATAACGACCGTGGCCGCCGTAGTCAGGATTTGTTAGAAAGTGCTGCTTTACACACCAACTGTTATACCTTCATTAGACCCGCTTGGATTGTAAATTTCATAAGAGTCACGACCAGGGGAATCCCAGAAGTCTGGGCTTCAGATAGTAGCTTTAATTTGTGGGATGGGCGGCTGGAGCGGAGTTTTGTTTAAGTGTTAACATCTTATCTGATCGGATGGGGAGCCCGCTTACATCCTGGTACCTGTTTGGAATTGAAGTCGCCACGGTCGTCGGCATGTGCAAAAAAAACGTGCTTCACTGTTTCGAACTTAACGCGCAGTTGTGAAAACTGGTTTTACCGAATGGTCAAACGATCCTCTAAACTACGACCGAGCGCATAATTACCACGCCCGCAGCTGCATTTTTCTGTAGCTAATTTATTTTTCATTTCTTAATGTTGAGGTGAGCGAACATCCGTGTTTAGTTTCAGATTTTCGGTGTCATTTCTTCAGGCTGCGGTCTGCCTGGGTGACACCTTCCAGCGCCGCCCGGGGCTGTCCGCGGCTGGGGCGGCCGAGCGCTGGCGCGCTTCCCGGCGTTGTGCAGCCCGGGGAAGGGGATCGCGAAGGGATCCTGGCTCTTAGAGAAATGAGCCGCAATGCATCTAAAGCTGCGCGCAGAGAGGGTGTTTAGACATGCCGGGGTGGTGCGCTTAAGCGGAGCAGATGGTCTTCATCAAAGGCTTTTAATACACTTATAGTTTGTCGAGCCACGTTTCCCCTCCGGGCTCCGTGTTTTCAGGGTGCAGAAAGAGGTGCTCTTTAAATGGCCTTTGTAATGCCAATCCCGCCTTTATGTTCTGCGTGAGATGGATGTTTGCCGGTTGTTGCTTGCCCTATAAACGAGTCTCCGTATATTTTCGCGTAACCACCGCTGTTCATGTTGGGAACTCTGGACTTTGTCGGTAATGGCCTACAGATGAACAACTGATGGTTTCCCCTAAAATATTAGGTCTTTTTTTTTTTTTTTTTTTTTTTTTTACGAAATCTTACATTTTAACTTTCTATTTTATTTACGTTCATTGTATTTCTTACTGTAAAGCATTTTGGCTGCAGCATCCACATGTTTTAATCGTACTCTGTAAATGAATTGACATTAACATTAAATCTGCTTACCGCAGAGATTATACATTTGGTTCTTGTATCTTTAGCTATACTGCAATTTAAAAAGAAAATCCATATTGATCATATAAAAATAAGCCTACTCGTCCCGTTTAAACCCATACAAATCTCCTGGCCATGTCACCTCAGTTTGAGGATCCCAGTTACTCACTAAAGTAATCCATTTAAGACAGGTTTAAAGTCCAGGTCCAGAAAGTACAAATCCAGACCAAGGTTTTGTTTCAGCCAATCAGTTGAATGTAAAGAGTCAGTGTACTCAACTGTTTGGTTGGAACAAAACCTTGGCCTGGATTTGTACATTCTGGACCTGAACTTTCCACCTCTGTGTATAATGGATTACTTTTGTGAGTAACTTTCCCAACACTGTTTTTAAACCCTGGATGTTCGCAGCTCGTAAACACCGAATTTGAGAAATACAGAAATCAGTGGTTGCTGTGGGGAGACAGAGAGCCACGGCGGGGCTGAATCCGACCGCAGGCGGGGCCTGTGCACCCTGCCGATAACAGTTTATTAAGGCACAGTGTCCCGTTTCGGAAGGGCCTGGAGTTATTTATAGTCCAGCTCATTTGGAAAATTGCTGCTGGGGGAAAGCTTGGGGTTTTACATATGATTTATGATGTTTGGGGGGGAGTGAAATCAATTAGGTTTATATCACTCATCGGAATCATTATACTCCTCTAGCCCTTACAATAATGAATGAAATATGCCAGAGAGGATGGAAAAGTATGAATGAGAATCACCTTTCCGAGGTATTCTGTAAGGTGACCCAAAACGCTGCTTGGTCTCCTTTTATGAGCTGCAGAAATGCATCTCGCTGGAGTCATAAATGACTTTAACGTATGATAACTTTGAACATGGTGGTGCCTCATGGTCTTAGGTGATGTATATCTGTAAAATAAAATGAACACATTTGGCGGCTGAGTCGGCAGAATGTATTGGGGTATACAGCACGAATGGATACGTAACTGACCTTTATTGTCCACTGCTGGACCTGAGTGGCTAATTTCTCTCTCATTTGTAAATATGTCAAGAATGACGATAAATGACCATGAACAGCAAGTACAGACAAAAAGTTGCTAAATCAGAGTGAAAGTTTACTGCGAAATTGGAGTTTTGAAATTCTGGTTAAGGAAGTTGCTCAAGGTTATGTTGACATGGTCCTCCCTTAAACATGTCCTGAGGATTGTGTGTGTGTGTGTGTGTGTGTGTGTGTGTGTGTGTGTGTGTGTGGGGGGGGAAGAAGACTTGCAGGGTATAGGAGGGGCATCTCGGGGCGTTTGCATGACACAGAGGCGCGTAATGTTCGCCGGCGCGTCCTGTCTTGTAACACGCTTTGCGTCTGCCTTGGGTCTCTGCTGCCTTGTCTGAATGAAGCTTTTCCCGTAGCGTGTTATTGCTTTTGTCCTTTAGTGAGTAAGCGTTTCGGGCTCGGGGGTGATCCAAGCCCTTGAAATGCACTGCTGGCTGGCTCCAGGGGCAGGCTGATCCGTACCCCAGCCGCAGTGTCACCCCGTGCGCAGTTATTATGGATGCTGCATGCTGCCCATGATTTAAAAAATAAAAAAAAATTTGCCTGTCAGTTATTGTAAGGGAAAGATTATTTGTAATCTTTACTTTTTCCTTGAATTGCTATGCTTTTCACACGACGTAAGTCCGAAACATATTTTGTAAGTTCTGTTGTCTATGGGCTAGTCTCTTCCCTCTGATTCACATGCACGAGTGGAAAGCCCCACCCTCCCCTTTGCTAAGCTAATGAATTAGTTAATGAAAATGGCTGATGTTGGTTCAGTTGACTCCTCCATCCGCTTATCTTGCTGTGGGTCGCAATGGGGCCTGGAACCTCTCCCCGGTGGCATCAGACACAATGCTAGGGACATCCTGGACAGATATCATCTCAGGGTTGGCTTACACGGAACGATGCACATGAAGGTTCACTATGGCTAGTTCAGAGGTGTCAGTTAAGCTGGGAGAACATGCGAACTCCACCCACGCAGGGCGGAGGCGTGGTTTCGAACCCCCCGCTCCTGGAGGTGGGAGGCGACATTGCTACCTACTACATCACCATGCAAACCTGCATGTGCTGTAAAACTTTTGCTCTTTTATTAGCTTCTTGCAGTGATTTCACTTTTACGGGCTTTGCAGTCTATTGGGATATGGTACTAATGGATGCGTAACGGCTCTTCGACAAGGGCCCGAGGCTGAGATGACCTTTACTGAACACCCAGAGTGGCAGAAACCATGACACCCCTCTGCTGAACATTTATGGCCCCCTTTGCCTTCAGATGACCTCCAGTACTTATTCTGGAGATTTTGTTCTCGTTTTATCCACAGGGACAGTAGGTGTTGGGGTGGGGAGCTGTCAGAAACTGGAGGCACTCTCCACGCGATTTGTATTTTTGCGAGATGTTTAAGAGTAATTTATGAGCTGTGAGGATCATGTGAGGATCTGCTCCATATTGCCAGCAGTATTATCTCTTAAAGATCTCCTTTCTGTTGTGGCTGGCTACCTCCTCTGTCTCCTCAGGTCACACTCGTTGAGCACGTACTGGGGGCCAAAGTCGGGCTGTATTGGGTTCCTGCCCTGAAACGGCTGCCACTCACGCCGATCCGCCCTGACAGGCTGTCAGGCTGTTGCCAAATCCTGAGCCTCCTGCTCACTTCAGTTGTGTGTGTATATATTTTTTTTAATGACTCATATGACATGATGTAACCATTTTAAAAGGGGGGGGGGTCCTTCCCAAACAGTCAGCCATCCCTTGTGGTTTTTGTTGATTGTGTAATGTAATGTTGAGAGGCGACTCCACGACAAACCCGAATCTGTTTACTTTGGTAAGTCCCCCTTGTCCTGCCCCCCCCACCATTCTCTACATTATTTTGTCATTCACCCTGGAAACGGAAGCACGAGTACAAGGCCTTGCCCCGAGCCCTGGTGCATGTAACAGTGCAGTGGCATGTCCCCCCCCCCCCCCCCAGGGCATTCGCGTGGGCAAGCGCACTCCTGCAGCCTGCTCTCAAAATTCGCCTGGACCTTCAGTGTGGGACAAGCATTACTTCATCCTTACCTCATGGCCTTTCCGAGCGGCTCATCGAAAACATGTGGCCTGATTCCCCCCCCCCCCCCCCACGGACGAGACGACCGAAGGGAGGCCTTGGCCCCCGGGCCGCTGTGCCCTTTGCTGTGAGGCTGTGGGGGCGGGCACATTTCTGTGTGGCTCCTATCTGTGATTTTTTCATTTTTCCTTTAACGGGTGGGAGGTTTGTTTTTGTTCTGTGTATGGATTTTTGGGCGCTGACTCCATCTGTATCTCATTTCGATTCCTTATCCGTGCCTCTCCCCCCCTGCCTCCCCCCAACAGCCCAGAACATGATTTCTCTGTCCCTCAGACATATTTGAAGAGGATGGAGTCCTTTTTCAGTGTTTTGCACATGTTGTTTTGGGTGGGGGTGGGTGGAACTGGTTGACCAGCATCTTACATCATTCTCTCTACTGTCGTGCCGTTTGACCTGAAAGTCTGGGGTATCGAATGAATGTCCCACGAAATGGATGTCCTCTACAGCTCCCAGGGAGCTACACTGATAGTGAGCATATAATTAGTGAGGTAATGTACTGAGTTGTTTTGGCTCTGGTGGTGCCAAGGGGAGGAGGGGGTGCTCAAGGGGGGTTCTTGACAGTGCCACATGAAGGAATAGAAGACTCTAGACTTTGCAGCTGGACAGGAGCCCGTTCTTTTCCCTTTGGCAGTAAGAAGAGAATTTTTTTTTTTCCTGGGTAAAGCATGGATATTGTGTGTTAAAATGTTTTACTACGGTTACACAGTTCAGATATTCCAGTAGAGTGTGAGAGATGGTACGGCGTTAAACATAATGACCCTGAACAGTACCGAGGCGGTAACAGCCTTTTGTGCATGGTGGTAGCAAACGGAGGGTGTATTCTCGGTGTGTCTGCAGGTGCCGCCGGCTGTGTTTTGGGACGGGTCATGTTACTGGTCCTTGTTTGCCGAATCCGTGCTGGTGCAGGTGGCATTGGCACTGCCCGGGCGGGGGAGGTGTCGAAAGCACCGGTGAAGTATTTGATATGCATCACTGCGTGGGTTTGCGGTGCCAAGAATGTGCTGTCGGGGAGTGGGGGGGGGGCGCATTCCGACCTGAGGAGAGAGCGTTTATTTCTGGGTCCGAGTTCAGGGGTCAGGCGGAGATCAGCAATGCCATCGCTGGGGCCTGCTGGCACTCATGATGCACCTCCTTGTTGAATTTGGTGTCGGGCTCGGTAGCACCCCCTGCAGGATACTATGAAGCTTTATTAGCTGGATCACAGCGGTGGTGGTGTGAGGCTCTGACACATTGCTGTCCCTGTGTCCCCATCTTTCTATCCCTCCCTTCTCTCATTGGGTAAAGCATGTTTGTGTCATCAGATGGGGACTGATGATGTAAACACAGGTGAGGCTAGATGGTCGTGTGGGAGGGCGGAGCATGGTGTACAGATCAGTGTCCGCTTTGGGATTATCAGAGGTAACCGAAGGATAATCTTTATACAAGTGCCAGATATGAAAGACAGAGTGTCACTCAAACTTTAGGGCGTTTTTGTCTTGGGGTGTAAATTTCTCTGAAATCTGCAGAATAACACAACTCCAGCAACAATAGTTGACACTGTTACATTTTTTAAAAATGGTGTTATGTTCAGTCACACTGCGTACAGATCAAAGTCCTTCTGTCTGAATTTAAGTCAATGCGTTCTGTTTGTGTGTGTGTGTGTGTGTGTGTGTGTGTGTGTGTGTGTGTGTGGAGATTTGCACCTTTGCTTGCTGTGGATATGCCTCTGTCACACTGCTAAATGTGGATTATAATGACATGTGTGGAATGTAAACTACGTGCTTTGATGCAGATAAGGGTTGATAACCCTGAATACACCTTCTCTGGGCATATTCATTAGGTTATCCTGCTTGAGTCTTGTAGGGCTGGTTTTAAGAATCAGGCTGGGTGTAGTACTGAAGTGCGAGTGTGTGGGTGTGTGTGTGTGTGTGTGTGTGTGTGTGTGTGTGTGTGTGTGTTAAAAGTTGCTATTGGCCAAAGCTTTTGCTTCTCAGTCTGAGTGTCATTAAAACCGTGTGGCTGAGGGGCAAATTAAAATGAGGCCTGCTCTGTCACTTTTTTTGAGACTATATGAATTTTGTAAGGCACATGTTTTGAGAAACTTGGAAGAGTTGGTGGGTCACCTGGCCGAGAGTTACGGTTATGGTGGTTAAATGGGAGTGACATCACGTCTACCACGCCGTGCGTGAACGGAACAGGGCGAGCGTTTCGAACCCGCTGCCTCCACTGAGCGTTTCCATCCGCGCACGCTCTCACAGGCAGGACGTGAAGCCGTTGGAGCGTTTCAGTGCTGGCTGAAGGCGCCGTGTGACAGACGGCTGCCCCCCCCCCAGCCAAAATGAGGGGGCGGGGTGCCGGGCAGCTCCGTCATCGTCGTGGCGTTACGGTCTGTCGGATCTCCGACGCTGATGAGGATGGCACGCTGTTTGCACCCGGTTGCTTCCCCCCCCCTCCCAGCAGTGTGAAAGGTCTTGTTAATTATAAACAATGCGGAGTCCCGTCCCCAAATCAGTGAAAGCTATTTAATTAAAGGTGCACCATCCCCCTTTTGATATGGCGGTGCAGCCCCGGGTCGCCAATAAAACTGCACTGGCTTCCCAGTTCTCTGTTCCGTTCAGCTGCGTTTTATGGGTAGGTGTCCGTCCGTCCCTCAACGGCCAGGAGTGATGGAGTTCCTGGGTGCGCATGGCCTGTGTGAACCGTGGCGGGTGGCGGCCTACAGTCACATGACACGACTTCCGGCGTCAGCATGGAGCCATGTCACTTAAAACAACACAGGAAATGAAGGCAGTAAATTAGATAAACTGATGTGTTCCTTGAGTAGTCTCAGATCCAGTCGACTAACATGCTGTCCTTCTGCCCCCTAGACCGAAGTGACCTTTTAAGTTTAAAGGTGTGTTACAGTTCACTGAGCTGACACGGCAGTGTAAGCCAGCACTGTTAAGGCCCTGCTGTCTGAGGATGTGTACACACTGCCTGGGGCAGTAACTGCTTCAGAGGGTCAGGGATCTGTGCACATGTCCGGAAGGTTGTGGAGTCGGATCCCATTGCCAGCAGAATAATCAAGTCACAGCCCCAATTGCACCGGGGATTGCTGGCTGGCAATGCACTCTGATCTTCGTGTAGCTTTGGAGGGAAACATCTAATGAATAACTGTGATTTAAATGAATATTAGCGATTCTGCTGCGTAGCTATAGAAGACGGGAAGTCCGCCCTAGCATGGGGTTGTCATGCTACATGGGGGCAGGGGAGAGCAGACCTGTTCACCTGAGCAGATGCTTTCCTTTGCTGGCGATGGCGAGGGGGCAGACACTGCATAGTCAGTAGGACCCCGGGGACCTCTGGACCCCACAGTGCTGGCATTGTCCCCCGCTTTCTGCTGAAATGCTAAAACCTAACAAATGCTAATTAGTTCTCATAGCAACAATTTGTGAAAAATGCCAATTTAAGCTTTGTGGATTTAATTTGTGAAAAAATCTTAATGAACTCTGTGAATTTTCTGTAAATAAACTGAAACAAGGCTCCTCATTCTTCCATAATTTCTTGTTTCCATCTTTTTTATTTTCCAAAGTAACCGCCCTGGTGGCCAGGTGATGTAACTGCACTCAGATTTTTTTTTTTAATAACACAAGCATTTACAAGGTGAGCAGTGTGGCCTTGTCTGACAAGGTGACCTCCTACCCTCCAGATCTCTAACATCTTACCAAAAGCAGAGATCAAACCCCCTCGGAGGTAGTTTCATTAATTAAAACCGGTGATATCCCGTGCCGATGTCAGAGATGAAAAATTCAGGCCGATCTGGGCATCATTTAATTGATCGGTATTGGCTACCGAAATTTCCCACGTCCCACCAACTTCCGTCAGTTGCACAGATTCTGAGGCACATCGCAGTAACCGAGGCACATGACCGGAAGCCACAAACGATCAAGATGTGAGCAGTGTGGAAATTACTCAAATTGGGAAGTCCCAACAGCTACCCGCGATGTTTACAATGGCATCCTTTGGAGACGGGGTAACGACAGTGCCATTCAATACGATAAATCTAAGCGCTTGCTGAGACACAATGAAGAATACTGCGAAATTACCAGGTTTTACTCAAACGAATGCAACGACGCCGACTGTGTGTGTATGTATTTAAATATTTATTAGAAGATCATATCGGGACTTGGAATAGGCAGCTATAGATTATTGAATGGATCGGATCTGATTGGGGCCGCAAAAGTCAGGGATCTGGACATCCCTATTTAAGTCTGATTTCATGGACTGGCGTCCCGTTCAGGGTTTCTCCTGCCTTCAGCTGCGTTCTGGGGTTAACCTGGTCCTGCCCCATCATGCAGGATGACAGCGTGATGGATGGATGGATGGATGGATGGATGGACGGACATCTTGAGGTTCTTGGCTGATGCCTCAGACCCAAAGGGCTTAGCGTTCTCGCCCATTTGCACTGCTGGATATTTTTGCTGGGGAATTTTAGGTACTTTTATTCAAAGGTATGACAGCTGGGCCAAGGCCTTGAGCCAACAACCTTCAACTAGAGTTCTGAAGGACGAGGAGTTTTAGCGCATTCATTTAATGCGTCCTCAGATGCAGTGTTGCCTAGGGACATGTTTACTGTTGACTGGATGTAATTTAAGGGCGACAGGTGGCTTAGCGGTTAAGGTATAGGGGAAGGTCTCCGGGTTACATCCCACTAGAATGAATGCTTAATCTAAACTGTAATACCAGTGTGACTCTAAGGGTTCAATGATGCCTTGTCTATCTGGCTAAATAAAAGGGGTAGGTATGGTGCTTTAATAAGAATCTGTGCGCTCCAGTCCTGCTGCAATAAACAGGTGTTTTGTCTCCCTAAAGATGAGGACATCAGAGTGTTGCATCTCCTATGTTTTCAGTGAGCTGGTGGGAATGCTCCAAGCTTCACTGTAATGAAGGCGATTTTAGAAGCCAGCCATCGATCCCGCGATGGGGACGAGCAGATGGCGATATCTCGCAGACCTCTGTGCCGGGGGTGGCTGCTAATTGGCTGCGGGGAAGGAAATCGGCCCCGGTCTGTCGTATAAAACCTGCAGAGTCGCTCCTTAATCGGTGTCCACTTGTTCCGATCACTAAACGATGTCTGCTTGGAAGAGAGTTATGGTCCTTTCCATTGTCTTGATTTGCATGGCTTCTTCAGAAACTGGAAGGTCGTCATAGACATTAGTTAACACTAATCATTACCAGTGTTCCATTATTAGCATATAATTATGGCTCCTTGCGTACGATGGATTGCCTCACGTATCGGCTTTAAAGGTGAACGCGCACTTGCGTACCAGCTCTGTGCATCACTGATTTATTACAAAAAAAACAACTTCCGTCTGTTTGTATTTCACATGGAGCCCAAAGTGCCTTCGTGTTGGCGGAAGCTGATGCTGAACCGTGCATGTAAACGACATCTTTATGTATTAGTTTAGCAGAGATTAAGGAGAGTGCACCTCTCACACCTGTTCCTATGCCCGGCCCAGCTAGCCGGGTTAGCATTAGCTCTCCCGCCCTCGCTCGCGCACCCAGAGCCATTCCACACCTTATCGTTTGATGTGTTTGGTAAACCATTAGCTAAGGGGAAATAAATGCTGTGACAGCCGCAGGCTGAAGTTCCCCGGTATTTATTTTTTTTCCTGTCTTTCTTATTTGGGTGTGTGTTGCGTTGCATTTTTCCCCCAAATATGTGGTAAACTTTTTACGTTTTTTTTCCCCCAAGCCAGGCGATTTGCAGACTCGTGAAAAGAGATGGTGTGTGACATTTATCTGTTATAAATCCTCTGGCTGGCCGAAGGATTTTCTCGCAACGTTTTATGTTTATTGGATCTCCCCCGGGTTTGGCGGGCTTTTGGGGCCCCCGCCACCCCTTTGTGCAGTTGGCTCGGGGCATTTGGAGCTCGGCCGTGACTTTAAAGCTGAGTGGACAGGAATCAGCTGGACTGCTGCTGCACAAACAGACATTTTCTATTTCCTGCAAGCGATAATTTTTTTTTTTTGGTCACCCAGAGATGATCAGATTTGATGCTTTATCGGGCCCCGTTTTTGATGTGCGTGTGGGGTCTGTCATTTTTTTTTTCCCCCAAGTTCCCCTTGAATGATGAATGTTTTAGTTTTACTTGGCTGCTTTTGGTCATTTTTAGATCTTGGTCTGGCCGTAGGGAGGCATTACCTTGCATCAACGGCCCAGTAGGTATACTTGATTAAAATTTAACCCTGAACTTGTTGGCCATTCTGCACAGTGTCTCCCAGCTGGTCGGTGCCTGTGTCGAGCCACAGTAATCTGGGCAGATACCATCAGTTGAGCCGCCCTGCTCAGCTGTGTGGTGTCTGAGTAATGAAGTGGCCGAACTGGTTTGAGGGATTCTGAGCCGCATGACGCAATCAGCATGATGGCTGGTCTTGCATAACCCCATGACCATTAACTGGGGCCCCCGTCCCCCGTTCGATCTGGGAATGCATCTGCTTGCCTTCAGCAACTCCAAGGAGTCCGTAAACATCTTGGATTCCCCGGGGAACTGGACCCAGACTGTGTTTAAAACAAGCGGTCGGCCATATTTCACACTTGGCATGTAGCAAATCCCAGCTTACGGCTGTTCTTCATGATTAAAAAAATCTGTAATTTTCTCTGTAGTGTTCCTTTAATTCAGGCTCGCGGATCCTGTACCATTACGGGATGATGCATTGTGTTAATCCCGATTCGTAATGCGACACCCATCTCTAAAGATTTTTTTTTCCAAGATAATCCTTTTGTGTCAATAACAAATTATGCGCTTACAAATAGCCTTCCGGTGCTAGGGTTATCAAAACAACCTTGCTGACTCAGTCCCTGTAGGGTGATTATGCACATTTGGGTGGGATATTCAGTCAACCCTGTGATGTTCCGGCTGTTTTTTAGTCATCATAAACAATGAGGTATTGTTTAAACCAACAGATGCTTATAGCCTCTCACAATGTGTTTGGGTACCTCACCACCTTCTGGAAGTACTAGTTGGACTGTTTGTGACTAGAAACCCACTCCTCTGGTTTATTTCTTGGGTGACCCTGCAGACTAGGATGTTCATTATTAGATTATTAGGTTGGACTAATGGCTGTTTACCTTTTTTGCACTGCTGAAAGCCAAGACTTTTTCCGTATTGTGCTTAAATTTGCCCATTGCTGGGATTTATCCAGTTGTTATGGTGATGCCACCAGGGCATTTGCTGTTGGAAATTGCAGTTTATTGCTCTGCCTGGGCCAGTCTACCAACCACTGACGTTTTAGACTGTGCAGGGGCCTCAATCCCATCCATGTGTGCTAGGGGGTCAGTTGGGTTTCTCCTGAATGAGTCACTCCTTGACCCTTGAACCGGGGCAGTGGAAACATCCTGCAGCGATGATTTTTATAGCCACACACGGCCATCTTTATAACTTTCTCCATCTTTTGTGTCTCTAAAGATCCTGGCTGATTAGCTTTAGTGTCTCTTGTTTGTTGGCTGCTGTAGACTTTTTGACTCTCCAACTTCTTCTCGACCGCACCCAGAAAAAAAATTTCAGGCTGTTTAATGCAAAAAAATATATATCTCTTATTTTGTCAGTTGACCACTTTTGAAAATAGTTATTTTGCGGTCCACTCATCCGTTGTTCCTTTCAATGTTCTGCTTCTGTTCCTCTGACTCAACTGCTATTAGCAAACGATAAAAATGGAATAATTTCTGTTTCTGTTTTTAGGTGAGGCAGTTTTAGTGGTGGGCTGTGGAAAGAGAAGCTTCCAGAAGGTAAGTCGATTTTCCCTCTACGGTCTCATACAGATCATATTTTACTATGCAGAGTTCAATGAAACCATTCAGTGACTGGTAATGGACACCTTGCATTGTGTCCTTTTTGTGATTTAAATTTTGTCTTTTAGTAATAAAACATTGAGTGGAGTTTCTTTGTGTGTGGTTAGCTTTCGGGTCTTAATAGTTATCCAGGAAGAACCTGGTACACTTTCACAATTTTCTGCTCTGAATCAAAGCAGTGTTGTGTGTATTCTACACAATACTTGGACTATTACTCATGGTCCGTCACGTCATTTTGAAGAATGCCAGATGTTCCTTTCAAGGTCTTGAATGACATAATATGCTTGGCTAACAGGAGAGCGCCTCGCAGCATGCCGGCCGGATAAATTCACGCATGTGGACGGTTCACTTGCCGTTGGAATCGTACCGGTGGACGATGGGGAGGAATTTCCTGACTGGCAAAATCATTTTTGCACTTGGATCTCCCAGTCGAGCCTGAATACGTTGCCTTAATGGCTGATGGTCTTAAGCAGGGTAGTTTGAACTTGTGGGTTATCCGCCATTTTTCTGACCTCATTTCAGAGGTGCCGTGACTTGTCTCCAGCCATCTGCTGTAATCCCGCTTAACCTCCACCTCATCCCAAAGGGGCAGCAGCTGTGTTCTAATGGACTGTTGGCCATGTCAGCACCGGGTATCTGCGTGCGGGTGGGCAGAACCTCTTGGCTTTAGGTGTCCAGTCGCAGCAGGAAGGGTAGGCGGTCAGGCAGCCTCGCATCCCTTGCGAATTCCCATGGGAAAATGCATCCCGATGCTTATCCAGGCATAAAAACGCAGGCCTGGCTGACATTTCTGGGGTTTTGGTTTTTAACAATGTGCCTCTAAAGTGTCCACCCACGGGCTTCCACATCGGGGAAGGTTACGAAGGAGCTTTTCCCTTTCGGTTGGGTTAAAGTTCCTGTAAATCAGCACATTTGTTTAATTTTTTCTTTTTCTTTAAGCATTTATCCAAAAAAAGAAAAATCAGGCATTTTTGTGGGCTTCCCCTTGCCTGTATTTTGGCCCTTTCCAGCAGTACCCCTGTAAGTGCGATAGTTCCAGAGCAATACAGACCTTTCCAATGTGCCTTCATTTGGGGTTGGTCACCCTGTCCAGCTCCATGGGGAGTGTCACCTGTGTCCTCTAAGGAAGTTGTTGGTTAAGATGACCCCTTAAAGCTCTGGTTACGCTGCCCCTGATGCTCAAGCCCTGGGTCTTCGTCGTACCTTCGGTCATGCCTTGGCAACCGTTCACATTCATTGTTCGGTTCAGTGCTGTAGCCACCAGTGGTGTTAAAGCCCTTATACATGGGGGGGGGCACTTTGGCCATCATTTACGACTGCAAAGCATGATATTGCACATCTTGCTAATTTTATGGCAGTTTTCGCTCTCGGACAGAATGTTGAAATCAAACATTACCCCAAGTTAGGCATTGATATTTGTAGTATTTGTCAGCTGCTGTTTGCATTCGCCCCTCCCAGGTTTGTGGTCTCCCTTGGTGCCTTTTTACCAGCTTGTAGTATGGAATCTAAGGCTGTGAATTTGGACTCTGTGTTTCTAGCACAAATTAGCAGTAGTTTCCGGGGGCATGTTTCCGTGCTCGTGCCGGAGTGGTGATGTAAGTCAGAAACGGTCTTGGAATGAAACCCTCAGCGGAACACTGGTGGATTTCAGGTTTGGGTCCTTCCCTCCTGCGTTACGGGGCTCAAACCGTGTGATGAATATATTCCAGTCCTGCGGAGCACCTCGTGGGTCCCATGTCTGCTGGGAAGATCACGGGCATTTAGACAGGGCGCGGAGGCGTTACGGTGCCTCGGAAAAGGAGCGGGACATCAGCATTTTACCAGACGGACCCAGCTATCCGTAGTCAGCTCAACCCCCCCCCCCCCTCCCCCCTTCATGGGCTCTGTGTCCCCCTCCTGCTCAGAATTACAGGGATGCCCCCCCCTTCTCCCCACCAGTATGAAATGGCCAGTTTTTTTGGAATGGAAAGAGCCTCAGTCCTTTGGCATCCCTCTAGCCCAATAATCGGCTTACAGGTGATGTTTTGGCACCGTTGGCTGAGCCTCTAGGCAGGGAGCCCCCTCACGTCCGAATGCAGCCGGGGGGGACAGTATCCGTGATGTCATGCCGCGAGTCTCCGACTGGCTGGGAAAACAAACGTGTCCGTTTCCACAAGAGTCCCGAGAAGTCATCGCATACAGGTTTCCTCATGCAGGATTGGCTGCCCACCCCCCCGCCCCCTGGGAGTGACCGGTCGGTCTTTTCCGAGCCTACTTTTCACCGCAGACCGCGTGCTGGCTCAGTGTACTGGTTGGGTCACGTTCCCAGCCCTCAGCCTCTGGATCTTATCTGCTCCTGGTGGAGGGAGGTCCCATTCCTGTCTGCATACCTCTGCTCTGATCACCTCCTACCAGGAGGGAGGATCAGGCGGGGAGGCGGTGTGTACAGGCACAAAGGCAGGACCAGAATGGTTTTCATCTAGATGTTTATTTCAATATTTCCTTGATGAGTTTCTCCTGTTCTTTGTTCCATGTTTGAAGGCAGTTCTTGGACCTTCTGCCTGAGATATTGCTCTCTGTGAGCAGGACGGGACGGCTGCTTTTGTCTGGTCTGGAGATGCCCCTTTCCCTACGGCTTGGAAATCTGGGCCGCGATCTCTGTGGAATACCACTATCCCTGCAGAACTGGTCTGCCAGAAGCTCATTTCTCCCGACCGCCCGGTGCCACAGGGGGATTATGGGATTGCGGACTGCGGATGACCTCAGCCCTATAAGATTTCTAGCTCGTGGGTTTTTTTTTTTTTTTTTATCTGTGGCGGCTGGCTGTGGTTCGGGCAGCTGGAAGGCCTGGATCTGGCTGGGTGTTAATTGCCTAAACCGGAAGGCGCTAAATGGCCCTGATTATTGTGCTCTTGGTGAGGGGTATGGCTGGGTGCTCTCTGGTCAGCCATCCTCAGTGTGCCCCGTGCCAGTCTGAGCCACCCTGGCTTATCCTGAGCTGTCAGGCTGCCCCTCCTCCCTCACACTCCACACATCACCACCCCCCCCATGGCTCCTACAGCTGTGGGGACCCCCTGCTTCTGGCATGATTGTCCAGTCACAGTCTGTGGGGTGGGTGGGGGGAAGATGGTTTCCCCGTGTGTCCGGCCTCCACCCGCTGCTTTGTACCTCACACCGATGGTGCCCTCCACCCCATTTCTGTCCCCTCCCCCATCATTCATCGGCGAGTCGACAAATGGCCGCATTGTATCAAGGCTGCTGGGAAAAGGGCCCTGATGTGTCATGGTGTCTCCCCCCTCCTTCATTTGCCCCATTGGTGCGAGTCAATGGGCACGGCGATGGGGTGGTCCCGCTCGTGTATGACACGCCCGTGATGGCCCCCAATGACGGCCTTCCCTGCGGCACCTCCCCCTTCAGCGCTGAGTGTCACACCTCCTGCCTTGTCGCGGCTCTCTCGCTCCACCACCCTCCTACACAGGCTCCTTTGTTTTGGGCTAGTTTCTGGTTTTGTTTGGACCGGCGCCGACACGAGGAGGGGTGGACAGGAAGTCGTGCCTGGCCGTGGAGCTGGAGCTGCCAGACCTGAGCGAGGTGCTTAACCTGGCCTGCTTCAGTGATCGGATCAACGGATCAGGGGATAAGCGGATTGGCTCCAGGTGAAGGCAGCTCGCTATTAACATCCAGCTGCCGGATGGATAACCTGCTAAGTTATAAACGAATCATCTGTGCAATGTATAAGTTAAACTAAGTCACATCCTCCCCGTTCTGACTGTAAGGGGATGACTATGATTACTATCTCCTGGGCCTTTATCTGCACGGGCCCCGTATCCCACGGTAACGGCCATGTTAAAGTGCGTTTTCTTCCTCCTTCGCTCATGCTCTAGCAGAGGAATGGCCACTGACACATTCTAACTGCATCTTCTCGCACTTTTTCTGTTCAAAGTTTTCCTTCCCTCCTTGCCATTCAATCTCGACATCCCTCTTGGAAATGCACTGTAGCTCCCGTTTACCGCACAGCCCGAGAAGTTCGGGGCATCCTGATGCTGGAGCCGGGGCTGTGGTGTCCGTGTGGGAGGAGTCAGGCCCTGGAACTAACCCCCTTGGGGCAGGGTAAGCCAGGGTCACCTGGATCTGATGCCCAGCTGGGCCGTGGCTCAAACTCGGGGCTTGAAGTACGTAAGGAAGAATGAAATCGATTCATCTGACTCCTCATTCTGCATGCACTGCCCCCACAGTGGGAGTGTGTGCCCAGAGCCTGCAGGGTTCGTGGCAGGGGGGCTCAAAGGTTCAGACACAGCCAAACCCACCATCCGAATACAACACCCTCCAGTCTTTTAATAAGCACAAACATGCATGTAGCCAGCATAATGACGTGTTGTGCAATAACGATGGCCGCAGTGCATTGTGGGGAAAGACATGAAACGCGACAGGAGTATATATAGTCCCATGTCTCTGTGCAGTGCTCCTCTTTTAAAGTACAAATGTCAGGCCACTGTAGGTGAACCTGGAATCATTTCAAGCTGGTGGGTAGAGTCAGTGAGAGAGGGAACCGAGCGGTGTGGTGTTATGATTGGCTGGGTTGCTCTCAGAGTCCCGCCCTCAAGCAGGCAGTGGTCAGGGTGTTGTGCCAAACTCACACTGAGCCAATCGTGGCGTATGGTGTGGGGTCCCCTGGGTGAGGGGGCGGGAACTTTGGCTTGGAGCAACAGTTGTCACTTGGGTAATTTGAGCTGTAATTTTGGCAGTCGTTCATGTCAAGTCTTAAATGGCACATGTAAAATTTGTGATTCTTTTTAAGTGTTTTTCCCTCCATCAGCTTCCTTTGGCTGCAGATGTGGGCGACTTGGGTTTTCAGAAAAGTGTCAGATTTTATGACTTTTACATCGTTTAAACATCCCTCTTGGTTACGCGCACAATCACATTTTGAACAGAAGGCGTTTTGTCCTCTGGTCCTGATCTGTCACAGTCATCCTCATGTATCTTTCATTAATGGAACATTGCGTGTGTTTCCGCTAATTAACCAGAAATGCAGCGTTTGTGTTGTGAGGAGTAATGAGAAGGAGGGCATTCATTTGCTTTGGAAGTTTAAGAATCACCGTTTTAGTGACTGAAATAAACCTGCAGCCAAACCACACTGATTGAGAGAATTTAACAGCCGTATGTGGATATATTTGATCGTAATGAACATTTGATTTATTTTGCCCTTTTTATTTTGTATGCATTGAAAGAGCCATCAGTCGAATCTCTGCACGGTTCAGGAGGCCGGCCTGTTCCAATGTTAATTGAATGTGCCGAACCTTTCTCAGTTCCTCTCTGCTTAACAAATTGACCCATTTGCAAAGGCAGGACTTCATTAAAAACCCACTCCCAGGTCTCATACTTCAACGAAAGCCACGTCCGATGAAAAGATTTGCTTATTTTTGCATTTGCATGCAAGCTTTGTTTGTATTAGGACTTCGGTAATATTCCGAGAATTGCGGGAGGACGGAGGTTCTGATTGGCTTATTGTGTTGAATTCCTAGAATGCACCACTGTTAGACAGCATCCTGACTGAGCAGTATTCTCTCCCAAAAAAGCTGGCCGCTCCCCAAGCTTTTTACCACTCTCCGGGTGTTCAGCGTGCCGTCTGCTCCGAGCCCTAATTACCGTCCCCGTGTGAAGACATCCTCGTGTTTTATGGTTAGTGCATGGTCTGGTGAACCCTCCTTGGGGTCGGAACAGGCCGTGCCTGTTGCGCTCGTCAGCGGGGGTGTGGGCCTCTTCCTCTTGAAACTGTTTCTCCGTCTTCCCGTAAGTGTGAGCTAATTTTTGGGTTATAAGTTAGAGACGAGTCACATGCCCTCCTCTTAGTTATGTAGTATATTTATATGATTGTTTTTACCTCTTCACCTGCGCCCCCCACTAACGTTCCCAAACTTTACATATAACTTCTACAGCTAGTGATAATGTTGTCGCACTATAGCCACAAACCAACAGAATGACTTCCTACAAGATGGCTGTGCTGATTGGTCAAATTATATCATGAGTCTGTATCACAGGGTCTCTTTCATGCCCGATATATTTGAAAACGATTCAGCGTGGGCCATCGGCATGTCGGATGTGGAGCTGGTGCCGAAAATTGACTCCACATTGATTCGCTGTGTCATTAATTGACTGCGTATTACAACTTTGTTCAGTATTTAACAAATTTTAACCCTGGTTTTAATGACCATTTTGAAATCGCTGTCTTTAGTGCAATATTGTGTCTTAAATGACTCTAATAAGTCATTATGCTTGTTAGAATTTAGATATTCTTGACAAAATTGGGAAGAATGATCGCAATTCAGATCGTGGATCATGATTGTGTGTTGAATAGATCGTGATATGGTTTTTATTTGGAAGATCCCCCACCCATAGTATCGCCTGAGCAAGGCCTTTGGCCCACAGTTGATCCAGGGACTCTCTCAAAAGTGCATGTCGCAGGATAAAAGTGTCTGCAAAATAAATATGAAAATGTTAGCTGACTTCTGACCGAGTGTTTAACGCGGCAAGCACTGCCCTTTTATAATCATGTCCCGACTGTTTTACACACGCAGGCCAGTGTCCACCTTTAACGGTGTCAGGTACCTGATCTCTAGGTTTAATGGTGCAGCCACGACCTTCTCCATTAGCGTCTGGCATGTCGTCGTCCACAGGTCAGGAGGGGTTCGTCATAACTGTTCAGTTTGTTTTACTTTAGAGTGAAAGTAATTCGAACGAACAGCTGCTTCGAACTGCACTGTTGGAAACCAGCTCCGAGCTGTTCAGTTAGATAATCGTCTTCGGCGAGTATTAGCGGTCGTCCATGACTGCAATTAAGTGCTAATCTTTCTGCACCATTCTGCTGCTGCTATAGGGGAAGGTAGGTAGACGTTAAACTAGATTTAAATCATCCTCTCTGGAAACATAGAGCAGATATTAAAATATTGAGTTCTAGTTATATAACCTTTGTTTGGTATGGTACATTAAACGCTCAGTACGTTTATCTTATTGACGTTCCTCTCTGAGATATTGGGGTGGGGGGGGCTTGATGTGGTTCAACAGTGGCTGCTTGTGCTTGTGCATGCATGTGTTTGTGTATGTGTGTGTGCGCACATTTTTTTTTTTTTCCCCTTTCGCTCTCTCTTTGATAGCTGGCTGTCCAAACCCGTGTCATTTTCCCTTCAGGACACACGCAGTCTGTGTCCACGGAGCCTCCTGGCTTTACTGACTTTGATGTGCTGTTTCCAGTATAGCACCCCACCACATGCGGTGACAGTGGGCTCTACGCCATTAAGTCAAGATGTCACCCGTCTTGAATGTGTTTAGAGGATTCTGTTGCATGCGGACACTCCGCCCTCCCTAAACGAGCCCCCCACCGCCAGCTGCTCTCCAGCCCTGCTGATAAGTTTTCCAAAGCACGCACACACACGCACCCGCACTTCCTGAGGTAAAGCAGGGCAAGCCCGTCAGCCCGCCTCACGGGAAGCCGGCGAGGTGACACGCTGGTGCTTATTTTCGCCCGCCTCGTCCTGCATCTGAGTGTGCAGGTCAGCATGGCAGGGTCACACTGAACGCTGGGATCCTCTCACGGTACGTAGACAGGACATCATCTCCAGGTCGGTTTCGCTCGCTTACTGTCTTCTGTCTGTGTGGCTCTGCTCTCTGCTTCTAAGCCGGTCAGCTCATGGAAGCTTGAGGGTCTCTGTAGGCTGCAGATAAAAAGTTAGAAAAGGCCGAAACCTGCCACAGCTTTAGTATTTCAAAACACTTCAGCTTCCTAGAATCTGCTATCTGAGCTCTGAGGAGGTTAAGAGTGATGAGTGGTGTATGCGGACTGGAGGCTCCCCTTTGTGGGTCTTTTGTTTCACATTTGTGAAAATCTTTCTTTGCAAGAACCCCCCCCCCCCACGCCCCCGGAATGCACTGAGCACATGCAGCACTGTATGGAGAATAATAATTTGTTTATAATAGTAATCATAATAAAATCAGTGCCGGTGGTCTGGTATGGTGTTCAGTGTTATTGTTGCTGATTGATGCCTGGAATCGCTGGTTAATCAGTCGGGTTGAACCGGGGGCACATATGGGTGCAACGAGTGGTGCATGCTGGGAAAGGGCTTAAAAGGGCTCCCCCCTTCTTAGTACTTAAAGACAGCAGATTTGATAGCCTCCTGTTTATGGACGAGTGCTTAAGTGGTGATAAGAAGTGGTAAGTGGCATGCCTCTCCAGGTTTTCAGATGGATTCCTTCGTTTCCTGGTTAGATAACCACAGCAGGACTCCTTGTTGGCTCATGTGATAACGGTGGGCTTTCACTTTCCTGACCCTCTGAGATGATACTGGCTCACGGTTAAACCACCTGTCACGTGGTCACACGGAGCCCCCCCGACCCCTACTGATCTGCCGGTCTTGCAGAGTACAGCAGTTCCTAAACACTCATCTGCAAATGAATGCGTTTCATCTCGTTACGCTCTCGGTGACAGAATATCATTTAGTTTTTCAAATGTTGGGGAGTTTTTCCTGCCTGGGGGCAAAGTTTGTAGTCTAGGGCTGATATGAAAGCATCATCCTAGGTGGGGGAGGAGATGATGGAAAAAGCCTGATTGTACCACCCCCCAAATGCTCATCCCTCAACACGGTTGGGATAAGACCACTGTCGCTTACAGTTTAGTGTGCTGGTTAAGTGATCAGTGTGTTTGGAGAGCCGCGCTGCGGGTTGGGCGGGGCACGGCACGGGTTACACGGCGATGCCGATGTGTGGTCTGCAGCCAGGTGACACTGCTCTGTGTTCAGTCGCTCTGTATCAGTGTCTGGTCATCGCTGATGCACTGTTCCTCACCATTTTCCATTTGTATGCATGTTTGTGCAGGAAAACATTTCTCAAAGATGAGCTCAATCGGTTTTCCATCCAGCTGTCCAGCCAAGCAGCCAGACCGGTCCAGTATTGACCGCGGGAGCCTCTCAGGGCCCGGTCCGTATCTGGGGTACTGGAGAAGGAGCCCACTGTCTTATTCCAAACCCCTCCTTCTGTCCCAGGCTGGCGGCCGGAAAACGACTTTCACATTAGTTAGCGATCAGACTACGAGTAACTCCTGAGTAAGTGGAGTGTAATTGCAGCCCAGGGGGTCGTAGTCTAAATGCCTCCCCACCAAGAAAGGGGGAAAAATGTTGTAGTCCGTCCATAATAGGTGGCAAAGTGTGAAGGGTGTGTGCGGGAGGGCCGCGTTACGCAATGTTGCGCTGGGATCGCCTGGCGTTACGTCAGCACAGGCCCCATCCAGCCGCTGAGGTCTCTTGCAGCTGTCTTGCGTCCGCCCTGCTCCCTGCACATTACTCATCCTGAGCCTTGGCATCTGCTTAGTGGGATTTAGTGGGATGGCTAATGCAGCTTTTTAAAAATAATTTTTACGACCTCATCAGCCAAACGCAGTACGCCCTCCCCCCCATTCCCCTCTCTCCCGGGGTGTGTGAGAGACCATCACCTGACACCCCAGTTTAGATGGCTTGGGCGCTTACAGGAAACAGCCAGCAAAGCTGTGATAAGCATTTAAAGCCAGGTCCTTGCACTTCTGGTTGGCGGGCCCGCTGTACTTTCTGGCACCCCCCTGTGATATTTTTAGGTGTCAGGACAGCCCCATGCAATAGCCAGTTTTTAGGAGTTAGTTTGTGCAAATACAAGGCCTCACCTTTGACAGATGCCCCAGTGAAGCTGCGACAGGCCCAGGGGTGGGATGGCTGAGGGTCTGCGGTGCTCATCTGCGGGCTTGACATCCGTGTGTGAGATCTTTGCCCGCTCAGTCCTAATGTCAGGACTGAGGCCGGCTTTCTGTTGTCTGCGTGAGAGGTCCCAGGGGTCCGAGGCCCCCCTCCACTTAAAGTTGGGGGCTGTGGGACGCCCAGGGCCGATCGCACCCATGCAGTGACGTCTCCCTCAATGGCTCCCAGGGTGAAGCTCATTCCTCTGGACAGCCACCTCCAGTTGCCAGGGCAACTTGCTCCATGCTTCAAGCCAAGATGATGATCATGCTCACCACGGTATGGTGCCTCTCTTACTGTGTCTTCAGGATCGCACCATCTGTAGATCAGCTCGCGATCCCAGGCTGACCTGTTCCCAGGAGATTGCCCAACTCCCTCTCGTTCGCAGTCCATGAACTTGCAGTCGGGATTATTTCAGTCAATTACGAGGGGGCCCAGTGTTTCTTCTCACTCTGCTCTAATATGAGGAGTCGGGTCGACCAGACCAAGTCTAAGTACTTTGCCGTCTGCATGCATTTCACATGGGAGGGGTCTCTTATCTCACATTGTCCTCTGGTTATTCAGCTGGGTCTAACAATCAGAGTTTACAATTAATGAAAAAAGACCTGCTCTTTCCGTTTGGATTCTGGAGTAAGATTTTGGGAACGGTACCTGGTATTCCTGCAGTCTGAAATCCGGAGTCATCGCATTGCAGGCAGGAATCCAGCCTCTGGCTGATTTTCTTCTTCGCAACCGACCTTTTAAAGAACCTACCCACAATGGCAAAGCTGTGGTTCAGTGGAGAAACCCCGGCCTTGTCTAATTCGCTGTCATTGCGAAGCAGCTGCTTCTGATGAACCGCAGCAGAAATCTCTCGCGGGAGCAACGCTGACGTGCCTTTAAGCGGCTCTGTATGCGTGCACTGTCCCTATGCTGGCCCACCTCCTTTGCCGAAGCAGGTAGCTCGTACTTTGGCGTCTGTCGGCCATGAGCCAAATAAGTAAACGTGCATGGCACAGTGTGCCGAAAGCCGTGATGTAAACGCGGAGCTGCTTGGTTTGTGTTAGCCTGAGGTTGCGGCTGTACCCGGACCAGCAAAAGCTGACGTCAGCACGGTGCCGTTTGCGGGCGGAAGTGCGGACGTGCCCTCGGGGACGGACAATGCCTGAAGGTGGCCCCCCGAAGACCTTTTTCCTGGAACCTCCTCGCTCAACCTCTGTCCTGTTTCTCTCTATAGGATGTCCTGTGTGGTAGATATGGGGCTGGCGACTGCCGAGCCGTGGAACAAAAACACAGAGGGGGCCGAAAGGGAGAGGACATGGGAGGAAGGATGCGGTCGTCTTTTATCCCAGGACTTGTCAGTTTCCAAGATGACAGCAGATATTCCGCTTCCTCCTCAATCAGTATGTTTTTCTGGCATGGGTCGGCGTGCTGTGAACGGGTCTCATTCCCAATGAACCTGCGTGGCCTTGGCATTTTGCCAGTTCAGGTTACATGTGATCCAGTGCTATATGACACTGGCTGACACGCATGGTCTTTAGCACTAGCCCTGTAGCCTGTGTAGAGATGTTAATCTTGGGTGACATTACAGAACAGTTGGGCCAAAAGGTGGTAGTGGTTGGGGGAGGGAGGGGTATATGAGGCCACACCCATAGTAGGCGAGGTTAAAATGAGCCAGCTATCATGAGTAACTGTTTGGTCTAGACCACTGGGACCCTGCAGAGCAGTGAACACCAACCCTGCTCTTAGAAACCTACCATCCTGCAGAGTTTAGGTGCTGCTCTTATCTAACACCGGAATTGGAGCCGGTTATGTTGGAGCTAAGTTGACTCTAATACTGAGATGCTACTGAAGGCCCTGATTATCTGTATCAAGCGTGTGAAATTATGGCAGCATCTAAGCTCCGCAGGCTGGTAAGTCTGCAGAAGCACAGTTATCCCACTCAAGTTTTAAAGCGCCATTTCTCTCATCGGTTTGTTTCGGTATGCGTTTGTGTTTTTTTTTTAGCATTTCTCGAATCTGGTTGGGATTGGTGTGGGGAGCCCATGGAGGCATGTTGCCTGAAAGGGCGGAGCACCTCGTTTCTGATTTGTTTGTTGCTTTTGGAACGGTGGCGCCCTGGAACAGATTCTGGGCGGAAATGAAAACCTGGAAGGTTGAACTAGGGAATAGTCCAAGAACGGGGATGTCTGCGTCAGATGGCTCTCGGAATGCCGGTGATGGATGTGGGCGTGTGTGTCGGTGTGGTTCGTGGAGGTATGAGAGATCAGTGGAGATCAGTCTCGTTATTAAAATACACGCGATCATGTGCGGCGGTTGTGGAGCCCAGCGTCGCCGGTGCATCAGCAGGACGTTTTCCATCTTACAGGATTGTTGCTCAGGAATAAAACTGTGAGCCACTTCATGCTTCAAGAAAAGCCCCAATAACAGCAGGGATGGGCGGAAAACCGCACCGACGCCATCGACGTCTTCAGTGTGTCTGCAATCAGCGGGGGGGCTCCACCCACCACTGGAGGACCTGCGGCTCATTCCAGCATGCTTGGCTTCAAATGGAGTCGGTGGCTGTGGGTCCCATGCGCATTCCCGTGTGGTCTTTCGCTCCCTAGCGCCTGCCGTGTCTTTGTCCTACACGCCCAGCCAGGCTTCCCCATGTTTGTCCAGAGGAGGCTGGGCCGTTAGCCACTGGGCCGCACTGCTGTTTTCCCTTAGCATTGTCATTTCCTCCCCAGCTGTTCTGTACAGCGTGCGGGGAGCGCGGGCTGTGAGAAATAACAGTATGACAGCCTAAAAGTTCAGCTGCCGAGTATTTACTCCCCTCTCGCTCTGATTGGTTCCGTTTATGCCCCGCCTGCTCTGGTGGGTTCCACTTACTCCCCTCTCACTCTGATTGGTTCTGTTTACTCCCTGCCTGCTCTGATTGGTTCATTTATGCCCCGCCCACTCTGATTGGCTGCGCTTACTGCCCGCCCGCTGTGATTGGGTCCGCTTACTCCCCGCCCGCTGTGATTGGCTCCGCTTACTCCCCGCCCGCTGTGATTGGCTCCGCTTACTCCCCGCCCGCTGTGATTGGCTGCGCTTACTCCCCGCCCACTCTGATTGGCTCCGCTTACTCCCCGCCCACTCTGACTGGTTCCATTTACGCCCCTCTTGCTCTGATTGGTTCAGTGTACTCCACGCCCGCTCTGGTGGGTTCAGTTTACTCTGTATCAGTGCATGCATGCCTAGCAGGCTTTGTAATTTTTTTTTTTTCTTTTTATTTGAGTTTTGAGAGGATTTTTTATTTTTTTATCCCCCCCCCCCCAAATATTTTCCACACAGAGCAGGGATACCGAATTTTTATTAGCATTTTTATTTTTAAATGTTGCACTCTTTAATGTAATGTTTATACTCCTGATACGTGTTAGAGGTGCAAAAGTGCCCCTCCCCCAGTCAACTAAATCCTCAGACCCCCCACTCTGATAAGGAGGCCGTCTCTCTTAAAGGGTTGTTAATTTGCGCTTGACATGTCATTAAAGGAAAGTGCTCTCTGGTGCCGATCTTATCCGTTCTCCCGTGTTAGTGTGGAAGTCGGGGCCTCTGTGGTCGGCAAAAGTCATCAGCCGAGATTAAAGGCAGCATATTTCACGGCTCTCGCACATCTGCCGCGGCCCGCTGGCATTTTCCTCAGTGCTGGCGTGTGACCCGGAGTTATGGAAGTCATTAAAATTCCTTCTCCCGCAAGCGGACACATGTTTACTTTCTGCCAGGCCAGCTGACGTTGTGGACGTCGCGCTGTCCTCTCCGCCGCAAATCGAGTCATTGTCAGGCGTCCTCCGAGGGTCTCCAGAGATGCTCCAAGGAGGGGGGGGGGGAGGTGACAGCATGCTGCGGCTGGCCAGTCTGGGGTCTGGGGGTGGGAAGCCACAGGGACAGAGTGGTCATTAATCCGCGGCTGGGAATCTCTGCTCCGCCTCAGTCTGCAGCCCCGAGACATACCTCTCCCTTTTCAGTCCTCAGAGGGGATCCCAAATATGTTGGTTCACTAAATACATGTCACTCCACTCATTTTTGATGTACTCAGCAGTTCCAGTCAACATTAGCCCACATAGGCAGCAACCTAGGGCACCACCTTCACTTTGTCTAGGACGACGGGCCCATCTGGGAAGCTTGCTTCTGAAGCTATGGGCTTTGCACGGTACTCAAGGCGACAAGGCGGTGGCCAGCTGTCAATCTCAGTCTGTGAGCTGGCGAAGTGTCTTATTGAGAAGTCGTGCCTGGATTCCAGCCGGCAAGAAGCCTGGCTCTCTTGGCCAGTTGAGATTCCGTCTCAGTTTCGTGAGAAATATATCCTTGCAAAATGTGGAAATATCAGATTCTTCCTCTGGGTCTGATCCCAAAGGCCACATGCTGTCTCTGACTGATTTTTTAAACAGAAAGGTGGGTGTGGGTGTGGGAGAGGGGGGTAGGGGTGCTATAATACTCAATTTAGTCCCGAGGGACACTGCAAACACACTTCATATGGGCCTTTTTACTATTGATTTAACAGCCTCGGGCTGACTGAGCTGGTGTGCTCACCTGCATGCTGTCTTGTGTCTGCTGCTATGTCTGGCTGGCTGCAGCCCCCATCATTTTCTGTGCAGTGGCTCCTCTTTCCTTGGCTCATGAGTGTTAGAGGCCCAGCTGTGGTCAACGAGTGCGACCCAGCCCATATCAAAATGGACGGCTTGAAAAAAAGGAAAATCTCTGCTCCTCTGCATCTAAAAATGAAATGGGTGGCGTCCTCTGCCAAAGTGTGTTAGAAATAGCTTTTTTATATTTCCTCTGAGGTATTTCAAATTGTGTATTTGATTGACAGTTCCTTTGACAGCCCAACTTGCCTGTGGTGAGGTGTGTGTGGCTGATTGCGATTGATAGCTGCAGAGAACTTGCCTTTCTGGATCACTGGCAGGTTGGAAGATGTTGCATCGTAACGTTCCTTGACATCTAGAAAGCGTGCTTCGACCGCAGCACAGATTTCAGCTAGAGAGAGCTCAGGGTTGTGGCGTTGAAGACGGTAACAAGGCTGGTGTTTCCCATGTCACTGTAAAGCTTTCGATCTTGCTTTTGTGCACTCTTGTGTAAATGGTCTTGTGGGGACATGGTGTTTATTAGTTTAATGGATGTGCCCTTCAGTTACCTTCATCAAACCGACCAAGTTGACAGGGAGTTTGTTGGGTCTCGTAGGCATTCTTTGAACAGCCAAGCAGCCCACTGCTAGGCTAAAGGCTGGGTCTTCACAAACCTGTCTGCTTCAGCACCTGTCTGTCCAGTTCATCTTCTCTGTGGGTCCTTGTTTTGCATCCCAGCTCTTTGTATCAGAATGGGATTTGTCGGCCAGACAATAGCTTTCTTGGCGGTCTCACGGCAGTCTTTGCCTAGTCACATCTGGTGCTCGAGAATGAAGATTCGGTTCCTGTGCCTGGAAGTGGACAAACGAGACTACCTTTGGGAAGGGCTGAGGACGCAGGGGACCGAGAGAGGAAGCAGAATAAAAAGCAGGGGGACAAGGGATTATTTGCAGCCGTAATATGCCTCAGTACTCCTAAAAAGACCTCAGTGGGATGCATGTGGGGGGGGGGTTTACTATGTCATGGGAGAGTGTGGGGTAAAAACTGTTGCTGAGGAAGGTTTCTCTTTGAACCCTGATCCAGACGGGAAGGCTTAAGGCCCTGCCCAATCCTCTGGGCTAACAAGTGCCGTTCTTTATTGTCCCGTGGTGCTTGTGCGTAGTATGTTATATCCTGGCCCAAAGCGGGAAGTTTGAGGGATGGGTCTATTTAAACATAGGGTCTGGTCTCATCATGCAGCGCTAGTACTGTTTTTTTTTTTTTTTTTTTTTCTTCTTTCTCTCTTCATTCCTTTTGTTTCTCAAGCTCTTGTGTGATCCAGCAACCCCATCGAGCGTCGTTGAAATACAGGCCGATTTAATCTGAGGTGTGGCTAATAGTGTGTCTGAGAGTCGGTCATGATGTTAAGCTGGGGGACCAAAGCCCTGTCATGATGTCTTTTCATTACCAGTGAAGGATTCATGATCAGGCACTGAGGTTGACCCTTTGAGCAGGGTCGTTTGATTGGCTGCAGTAGGCATTGGGCTTCTCGTGAGTTGGAAATATTGTGCTGTGAAAACGGATGTCATGCTGTAATTATTACAATGTAAATGTTGCCCTTGTCTTTCACTGTGTTTGTTTGTACCCTCCCACCACCTCCTCTGGGTCTTACCCAACCCAACCTCCTACCAGATACTCCCATTTTCCCACTATCCCAGCTGAGAGGAGAGTCCTGGCGTAAGGCCTGGAGCATCGCGACGGGACCCCACTTCCTGACAGGAAGTGCTATTTTTCGCTTCATCGGCTCAATGAGCCTGCTGCTGGGTGAACAATGGCTACTCAGAACTGTGGCCATCGTGGCTGGGGCTGTGGCCAAAGCCTTGGAGGCCCTTGTGGTGCTTCCTCCTGGAGAGGCACAGTAATCCCAAGTGGCCCCCATCCGTCCCATCAGAGCAGTGGTGGTCCACCAACCACTTGAATGTTTTTGCTATGGCCTTTGGCCTCCAAGAGAAACTGTTTCCGTACAAGCTCAGTGGGCGGGAGTGGGGGGCCTTACATTTTCAATGCTGACTCCAGCTCCAGAAATGCCTACCCGTAAATTATTTATGTGACCCCGTTGTCTGTAAAAGACTCAAGAGGCAAGAGTGGGAGAGTTGTCGCTCTCCCACTCTTCCGAATTTCTTTCCAGATTCCGGCACCCTGTGAGTGACGCTTTGTGTTAATGAACATCAGGTTTCTGCCGTCAGGGTTGGGGAAGTACGAGAGGGAAGAGTCCCGATGGTCTGACACTGTGCTTTTTTTTGTTCCATTTGCTTTCTGACATCTTGAAGCTTGTCATATTGCTCTGACTTTGAGGTTCCAAATCGAGATGATACGGTTTGTGAGCTGGATGAAAGCCTGGGGACTTCTTTAAACCTTGGCCAAGACCGACTTGTACCCAAGCTTAAGTGGTCATTTATTAAACATCTGCTTCTCTTTTGTAACAGGTGTATTTCATGCAAAAAAAAAAACCTTGCTCGGGCTTTTGGTTCTGGACTGTAACTAGACCGCCAACTGGTTGGATAAGGTTTGTGAGATCCTCAAGGGCTGAACTGCTGTCGATCACCTGGGATTCAAGTCTGCAAGGTGGAAGTGCATGGTTTCCCATGACCTGTGGAATTTTTACACGTCCCTTGTTTTCCCCTCTCCCTGGTGGTGACGTGCTTTTCTAAGATTTATCGTTCTCCTGTATCCCTGGAGGCTCTGGGACAAGCTTGGCTAGCAAGACGCCAGGTGGAACCTGGCCAAACGTTTGTTCAACACTGTGAACGTGCATGTATTGTTTTGTATGGAATTGCTCAGGTGGGCCTGGATAGCTGTAAGATTGTGAAATTAAGGTCAATAGTCAAACTACCTTTGAAGCTGGCTGCAGTTGACATTGATAAACTTTTATTCTTATGATTGTAATAGAGCCATCAGAAGCAGTTTGTCTGCCTTCTGCTCATCATTTTGTTGATGATAAAAGCTTAACTGTACTCAAGCCGTTTGCATTCAAATCCTTTGCCAGCCTTTTACCACCCAGCCATTGTCCCAGACTCCCAGTTCCTTTGTCATATCAATATATCAATATAAATATATCTGTTTAACTTAGGCGAAATAGCTTATCTGCAGCAGTCCAGCAAAGGATAAGCCAAGTGCCATATGGTCGAGCCAAGAATTATCATCCCACTGAACCTGTATTGACTGCACATGCTTGGTGTGACGCTGGTTCCTGGTGGGTGAGCTTATTGTGAGGTGTCAGTCATCGGTTGGCTTGACACACTCCCCTTTGCTTAATTTATTGGTTTCCGTTGGGTTCGACTGAGCGTTGATGGAATCTGCCCTCAGTAATTCACAGTTTCCAAGGCTCATTTGATCCACCGCTGCCTTTCACTCCAGTAGCCCTGCTGTGTGATTGAATCCGGGGCGCGTTGTCCCAGTGCTACTTCTGGGCCCCGTCTTTAACCATCAGACCTCTTTAACACCCTCAGATTGGGTGGCCTGATTAGATTTCCCTGAAGGAATGTGGAGTTGGTGCGAGAGAAACCACCAATGAAAGCAGGGGCTCTGGGAAGGGCAGTGTTTCCATGGATTCTGACCCCTCCCATGAACCAGCCTCTTTTTTTTTTTTCTTTTTTTTTGTCAAGCTTGGAGGGTTATGGTCAAGTTCATAGTCGAGAGAATTTCAGTGAGAAGGTCAAGCTCTTATCACATCACAACTGGTTTAATAAGCATTTAGTCTTTCCTTCCAATTTGAGGTCTAGATTATTAGTCATTACTCATAAACGATAGCTTATAAACTTGATTAGTGCACATGTGCTGTAATACGTAGCGGAGTTGTTATTTTGTTTTTATATTGCTTAAATGGCCATCTTTATGAATGACTTTGTCGTCGGTAATGTGAACCATCTGAAGCCTCCAATCACGTGTATCGTAGGAAACGGAGACCCACTGATGATAAGCTGTGCTCTCAGTGTGTTTGTTTTGGGTTTCCAAGGTAACCTCCAAGCAGTATCTGCAGGACAGATGTGAGAGTAGAGGAAGGGGGGGGGGGTTGGGGGGAGGTCAGTCAGATCTACCAGGACAGATCTCTGCTTCTTATTGTGCCGGCCTGTGCCCCATATCTGGGTCGCCTCTGTGGCTCTTCGCTGTTTCCTGGTATTGTGAAAACGAGCAGGGTGTTCTCGGGCACCCCACTGTGCTCACCCAAGAAAACGCCTGTCCCTTATTACAGGTAGTTTCAGCCTGGGTATGTCTTTGGTGGGGGGCGGTGGGGTTTAAGGTGTCTTCAAGATATCAAAATCATAACACCGGGTTTCAGCTTTGCCAAGTCATTTCTTTTAATGAACATATAAAATTTATTGATGTCTTTGGCAATCGGGCAGCTTTTTTCCCCGTTACTTGTCATGTCTTGACAAAGGTGCAGGTTCTTCAGTTCTGTAGTCTTCTGAATTGCTGAAAGTAAAGCAGCATGTATTTGTTTTCCATAATCAGGAAATGGATTGTGTGTGTGTGTGTCCATTTTGCATTTATTTTAAGGTATCCTGGAGCTCTTGGAGCAGCAACTATTGCCCTGAACTTCTGCCCGCAGTCAAGGGAAGGGTGGAGGAAGCCGTGTGACCAGTTGACGTTGTTAGAGCTTCAGAGTGGCCTTCTAACGATGTGGAGCTCATTCAGCGTTTAGCCCTGGGGGTCGTTAATAATGCTGTCACGTGTGGTTACCCAGAACAAAACGCCTGTAGCAATTCTGCTGAATTCACATTTTCCTTACGTACGTTTTATGTTCAGTTACTTAGCTGAGTTTCTTTTTATTTTTTATTCAAAGTTATTAAAAAAGCCATTTTTTAATGTGGATACAAGAATTCAAAGTAGGGACCTTGCTCAAGGGTGCTTTATGTAAAGCGTAATGCCTTGCCTCCTTGGAATGTCTCCTTTTCTAAGACCTCAGGCATTCAGGACGTTAACCCCCCTCGTAGCGTGTGCCCTGACAATGGCCGCAATCTCAAGGGTCCCCACCTCGGTCCTCTGAGGCACAGTGGTGGCTCGCTGAAAGCCACTGAATGGACAGTGAATGAGCACGCCTCTCTCATTCTCCTCATTTAGTCGGTTAGCGAGGGAGGAGACATCCTTCTCGAAGCAGTGCCGCGTTGGACAGCCCCGTTATTGAATTTGCTCGATTTTGTTGGCTGGCATCTGCCGACCTGAATGAGCGCATTGTCTTGGCTGGGCCGCCCTGAGGAAGCTATTTGGGTGTGTCGCGGGGTGTGTTTAGGGTGGGACACAGGAGCCGTCCTTTAAGATGCCAGTCAGATGTCGGTAGCTTCAGTCTGTCACCCAGTATGTTAACTTGCGACAGAACTGTGGACTTACAAGGTGATTTTCCTCAAGTGCCATTCTCGAAGGCATGACGGTCTTCTGGACATTATGCAGCAGAGTGGAGCATGGCGTGTGGCTCTGCAGGTTAGGACACTGTGCCTGTAACCAGAAGGTTGCCAATTCAGATCCCAGGGTCAGGACAATGACCTTCGCCCCCTTGACCAAGGCCCTTAACCCACAATTACTCCAGGGACTGTCTGAAACTGTTTTCTCAATTGTACGTCGCTGTGGTTAAAAGCATCTACGAAATAAATAAAATGTAAATGCTGGGATGAAACGATTACCGGTTGCACAGTAAACCGCGGTATTTTTTCTCACTGTTAGAATTACCGGTTCAAATTATAATTACCATAAACACCACGGCTGATTTATTGTTCTTTGAAAAACATGCTGTGATGTGTAGCAGACCATGGCAGCGCTTTCATGGGGAAACAATGCCTTTTAAGTCCTTAGCAGAAGTAACCCGGGAATCAAATGACAGAGCACAAAGAGCTGGGAAACACAGGGAGGTGTGATGCCGGACTGTAAGGCACACACATGGTGGGTAATTTACACAGTAACTGGACACATAGGAGGACCGGAAAGGGTTCATGTAAGACACAGGCACAGGCACCCACGGCAATGGGGAACACAACAAATATTAACAATAACACAAACAGGGGCTATGTACAATTTTCCCAGCATGCTCCTGTGCTGTTACTGGGATCTGTCATATGCGGTGCTATCTCGCAGGGGCTACATTACGTTAAATACTGTGCAGCATTAACCAAAGATTTGGGTTTGGATGAATCTGAATACCAAAAATGCAAAGACCGCCCTTCATTTGTGACTTTTTGTATAAAACTTTGTGAAATGATTTCAGTTTGTGTATCGGTATGTTTTGAACATTTTACGCCTATTCTAACACCTCGATGACTGATAGCCGTGATTATTTTGGTCATGATAATCATAACATTACATTTTCATACCGTTTCATCTCTAGTGTTAGAACTGGATTAACAAATGTAGCTTTTCTTAACTGCCTTTACAGATGTTACCTGCACAATCCAGTATTATATCACGGCGCTGTGGTGCTTCTACTAAACTCATCTTCTGACATTGCTAGTAGAGGACCGCAATCCAGCCCCCAGCTGCCCACACCCTCTCCCAGCACCCTGCGAATGGCTCCTGTTCCCCGTTTACTGTCCTGTGGCTGCGCTTCCCCCCCCCCATGTCTGTTGCCATGTCTGTCCCCGCCCTGCTTTTTAGCTTTAAACCGGGCTGCTCAGCTCCTGTTCTGTCTGTTTGCGGGCCTCTGTTCAAATGAGCGCATTAGTGTCCTAATTAGCCAATTTCACTGCAGGACGCGTCTGAAACATACCCTTTGTAAACATGAAGGCCCACTTGTGTCGTCCCCAGACGATGTGGAAGTGGCTGCTTACCCATTATTCCTGTCTTTCTTGCTCTGCAGTACCGTTGCCTGCCTAAGCCCTGACTTTGCATGGCTATTGATTTGGATGTAAAAAGCTGCACTGTGTCTCGGGGGCATATAACGTCCACTTGGCTGGATTTGTCACTCCGGAAGCACTTTCAGGAGAAATTCTGACTGGTTTGCACATTCGCCGCTTTACCCAATAGCATCTGTGCGTCTAAATGTGAACTGCGGCTTTCTGTTTGTATACAAGTTGCCAGGGTCATTTTGCTGGAAAATCATTAGGCTAATTATTGACAGAGTTATTAATTTGCCATGTGGTTCTGTTGTTGGTCAGTTTTTCCTCCTTATGTGAAGTCCAGAGCTATAGATACATAATTTTTAGTTTCCTCACTATTCGATCAGATTTGATCATGATCCCTTTATGCGCGCGGGTTTAACCACATCGCTTTGTTAGTTCGTGAAACTTTTTCCATTGTCATTTGGTTATTCAGGTCTTGACCCCAGCCCTGTCACGCAGCACAGACTGTACCAAAATAAGGCTTTTCACTTCATTTGGCCCATGGTGTGTTTCGGTATCCAAGGAGACATGCATAGACTGCTTTGTTAGTAGGTTGCATATTTGGACTGCAAATCTCACAGAAGCGTAGCCCAGTATGTACCATATAGCAATGAAGGACACGAACCCACAACCTATGGGTTATGAGTCCTATTTCTGCGAGAGACTAGGTAGGACAGCAGCCTCTAAGAAATGCAGCTGGAGATGAAATGCATACTTGGTATGAGGTTGCTTGACCCATGTAGCACCACTGGTCCCAGCTACCTAAAATCATCTTTAAATATAGATGGGTTTATGCTCGCTTTTGAAACCGTGGACGTCTTTTTCAAAACTTCCCCACGGGGAACCCAGGATAACCTCAGAGGTTACGTGTGGCTTTATCTTGTTACCTTAGGCTTGTTGTGTCGCCACAGGGGGATGGCTTGCAGAGGCCTGCCTTCCTGAAGCCCTGTTATTCTGGTTATTTGCCACGTGCATTTTAAGCTGTGGCCTGTGTCTGGGATATATACACGGCAGCAAAGTGCTAACCAGCAGTTTGACCAGGTAACCATGTTTCTCATCCGCCATGCTCTGGGCCGCCACGTCCCTCATGATTTTCTGGGAACAAAACTGCGAATAATGTTTTCTGCTGATCTTTGTGTTACTTCTGCAAGTAGCTAACCCTGCTACTCCCAGGGAGAGTCGATCCATCTCGGTCTCAAGCCGGCAGAGGTTTGTTAAAACACACACGTTTGCGGGTTGCTCATTAAATCCATAATTGCAGAGTCATTCAACAGAAGAATGTGTTTTCTTCCTCCCCCCCCACCCACTGTTGCACTTGGGGCTCGAGCGCCAAGGTCATCCTCTCCCTTTCTCTCCGATTTGCGGTTGGCTGGCCTCGATTTTTTTGGTAGCAGAAACGCAGACTATTATTGAACTGCTCAGATTGCCAAACAGCGCCGGGCATTTTGTAGACTTATGCAACGCAGGCTTTGCCTGTGAAGGGCCTGCCGACGAGGACAGCCTGGTCTCCGGTGAAGACTGCCGTGACGTTGGTCAAGCAGGAGAAAATTCAGAAAAATGAAAATCTGGCCGAGCCGTTTGTAAATATATGAAAAGTGATATAGTAACACACTTTATAAGGCAGTTGTCAGTAATGGATTTTACAATACATTTTCTAGACTTGAACAAAAAAAAAAACTCGCTTCTCCAGTCTGGACAGCTGAAAGATCATGTCCTGTTATAAGAAAAGCGTGTGAATCGGGTTAATGGATTATTACAGTCTGCTGAATATACATCTAATGAGGAGCAAAGCAATTACAATAACTTGATATCAGCTGAGCAAAGCGGGGCTTGTTTTCGGTAAATTGTCCTCGTGTGATGGTTTCCATGTGTAGTCGGGAGTTTATGAGGAGGAAAGGACTAACCGTTACTGTTTTGTTTATATGGTTTTGTTTGCTTCCTTGTGGGGGAGAGAGATGTGTGTACATGGCAGAATTACAATGTGAAAAGTCTGAAAGCTCCACCCCCAAGGCACCATGACTGGTAAACCAAAAAAAGAAAATCCCGGCTGTTGCCAACTTTCCCATGTTTTCCTTTCATCCGTTAAGGTGCATCCGGCCATTTTAAAAACGGGGGGGGGATGGCAGGGGCTTGACGGGAAACAATACTGAACTTTTCTGTGTGTAACTGTAGTTCCTGCAGCCTTGATTCCTTCCTCGCTGTCAAGTTTGCAGGTAGACCCGCCGGGTGGCTGCAGGGTCACGGCCCTGCCGCCCGTTGTTTGGCTCCACCCATTGACTTGCTTTGCACCACCTAGCTTGTTGTGCGGAATAACTCAAGGCACTTTTTTTTTTTTGACAGAGCATATTGCCTTAATGTCTGTGTTGCTGCTAGCTTGTTCCAGTCATGAACAGCGTTTTGTTTGTGTCAGCTGTCTTGTGTAGCGTCTGCCATGTGCCGTTTTTCACTCGCATTTTGTCTGGCAGCAGACATCAAGTATGTCTGAAGGTTGGTGGGACGATTTGCTAAACATCAAACCCACGAGGAATGCTTTGATACTTATCTACTTTAACCGCGTGTCAGTCGTCTTAGTGCTTTGTTTGAAATTGACCCGTACCTTGCCGTTTCACCTCTTATATGCATTGATGGGGGTGTTTGGGGCGGGGGGGGTGGCTCATATGAAATTTCTGCTGTTCAGACATTTGGCCCGAGGTCACAGATGAAAAAAGGCATCGCTGAGATCTTCTGATACAGTCATAAATCACAAGCCTACTTACTAGGCACCTAAGAAATATTTTTGATTACATGACACCCCCCACCCCCCTGGTTTTTCACTTCTCCAAACGTCCCCCCTGACCTTAAAGTGTCCCCTGAAGCACGTCACACCTGCAGTCTTGTTTTCTGTATCGTGGTCCCAGTTGCCAACTCGAGGTTTGCATTTTTTTTAGCCTATGAACCCCCCCCTCCAGTGTTTCTTGTTACTGTTTTCTTCACACACACACCCCCACCCCCAGCGGTCTTCATTTTCAGGTGATCGAAAACAAACCACTGACATCTGATTAAACTGCAGGCCTTGAGGGAGGGAGGGGGGGCAGTGTTAATCATCTTTAATTTCCGTTGGGTTCGACTGAGCCCGACTTTAATTTGGCAGCAGTGATTCTGTGAAATGTGGAGTGTGCCTGTACTCATGGTCTCAGGTCTGAGACGTGAACTGCTATCACAGTCAAAGTAAAGGCAGCTGTGTGTGTGTGTGTGTGTGTGTGTGTGTGTGTGTGTGTGTGTGTGTGTGTGTCAGAGAGAGAGAAGGAGGGAGGGGCTGATGGTGATAGTGTAACTACAGCCACTGCAGTGTTGAGCGTTATAAAGAGGATTGAGCATATCTCAGGGTTAATGATTAACACCTGCTGAAAGATCCATGTCTCTCTATGGGCTCTGCAGTGGTTTCTGTTGTTTTGGCCGAAGGCCCGAATTTGTAATGCTGTCCAGTGGTGCAGCTGGATTTAAACCAGTGTCAAGGCAGACGGACGCGCTCAATAGCACCATCCCGCTATCGGAGGCATTTTGGCTACGGCGATGGCAGGGATTCAGTCCCCACAAGTTACTGGTTACCACTGTTGTCATAGCAACTGATTGCATGCTATCGACATGAACTTGAAAGTGAAAACTGTAGTATTTTGAAGCCTGAAATGCTGAAACATAGGTATGTTTGTGAGATTAGAAATAAAGATCCAGAGCCATCGTATTAGTCATTGTATTAGTTTTGGTTTTTGTTGCCGTTTAAGGTATTCAGCACCTCTGCATTGGTTTTCATTCTATAAGATTTATTTCATCACTTGAATATCTTTTTGCAGTACCGAGTGCAAGTAATGAGTAATAAGCAATCAATCAAAATCATCATAACAGATTTTGCAGCCAACTGATGTCAACGTGAAAATTGGAAGGAAAAGCATCTTAAATCTTGAATCTCTGGGGGCTGTGAATTAACAAGCTTAGATTTGCGAAAGTTGTATTTTTCTTTCTCTCCTCGTCCCCCACAAGTGTGAGCACAGCACATGTGGGCCATGGTAGTCAACAGCATGGAAATGGCAAAATGAGCTTGTGAATCAAAGGGCTGCGTGGGGACTCTGGAGATGGTTTGCATTACTGAGAAACTAGGCGTCGGGTGTGGTCAACTCTTCACATCTGCAAAATCTGTGCTCTTTCGGTTTTATTTTCCCCAAACGTCTTGGGCCAGGTTTCAAGCGTTTCGCCTTACGATCACTGCCCTTCGAGAGCTGAGTTTGCTCGTTTGTTCCGCCCCTTCCAGAGGACGCCTAGGAGGTGCTGTAAGGGGGATCGATGATTGGGCAAGTCGTTGTTTGTTTCCACTCAGTGAGATGCTATTCCCTGCCTGGGCTTGGGGTGGCGCTGAGGTAATGTGGCCCTCTCCAGGTGTCAGGTGCTTCTTCCCCATGTTTACAAAGCATTTTTCATGAATGTCGTACTGATTCCAGTGCTGCCCGGTGTTTGGTGAGCTTGGAAAGAGTTCATTCTAACCGCTGTGCCATTCTGCAGTCCTGCCGAGTAACCACGGCACGCCTCTTAATTTGACAACTTGCAGGATTTCATCATCAAAACGTTACTACAGAGTCCCAAGTGTCCTAGTCGCCCCTCTCCCTACAAATAGACCTAAGAGCTCAGATATGGGAGGTGTCATTCATCCTATTTAACAAGTAACCCCCTGGTGGTAGAATATCAGCATTGCATAGGGGCAGTCTGGCTGGGATAGCCTGCTAACGGCTCCGGTGTGTTATCACTAGTCTGTCCAGCACCTGCAGTGATCACTTGTTAGCGATGTTTGTCACAGATTGTTGGTAAAGTGTTTGTTGGTGTGTGGCATATCCTGTAAGCACCAGCATGACACACAAACCAGGAACCAGTGAAGTCAGCCTTGGGGGTGGTAAACATAGCTTGACTGTGAGATGTGATGATCACAGCACTATCAGTGAACAGACCGGGCCAGTTTTTAGCATCCTGGACTGCAATAGCCTGATGGCATGGAGATGAAAAGTGGAATATTCTGAGCTCCACTGTGGCTTGTCACCTAGAAATTGTCTTGTGTCCGAGTAGCAAACAGCCACATGATTGCCTGTGGTAATTCTCCATCTCTGCCGTTGGCTTAAGCTGTTTTTTTCTCCAAACCCCTGCCTGGGGGTGGCATTGGGAGTGTTACCCCCCCCCCCCACAGCTGACAGAGTCCCACTTGTAGGTCTGCCCACTTCTCCTGAGGCACAGATCACATCCTACCAAGCCCCATCGCTCCCAGCTTCCCCCCCGATCTCGTAAAAGATAAGTTTTGAAACCAGACTGAGGTATCCCAGAGTGATAAGCATGGTAAATGGCCAGGCAGGATGGGCAGTGGACCATGCCGGGTTAAATATTGACAGAGCCGTCCTCTTCCTGCTGGTCCGCATACCAGACGGCAACCTTAATAACGCTCCCTCATAGACCGCACCAGGCCCTCCTCGCTGTACCCACAATGCACCTCTCGGGTCTTTTCTCCATGTCATTGCGGTATGTTTGTCATGGCTGACATTTAAAGCTAGCGTGCTGTGAATCCTGAGTGGGCACATTGGCCAGGAACTCCATCACGGGGCTCAGCTGAGTGCAGAGCGGTCTCTTAAAGTGTAAAGGTTAAAATGCAGTTGGGTGTATAAACAGTCTTCATTTGCACAGTTGTGCAATAAAATGCAAGGCACCGCTAAAGGATGTTATTGAACTGCGTAACGCATCAATCAAATAAACCCAAGTAAGCTATGAGTGTAAAATCTGTGAAACATGGATTAATATGTACATCTAATCCTTTTATTATCCAATAAGTACGTCTTGCTGTGATTGAGTGTCTTTCAGCGTTTTTTTTTTCCATCATTCTGGTAATGTCACTAATTCTGTCACCTTCATGAGAGCCCTGTATATATGTGTGTGTGTGTGTGTGTGTGTGTGTGTGTGTGTGTGTGTGTGTGTGTGTGTGTGTGTGTGTGTGTGTGTGTGAGATACACACAAGGAACCCGTCAGCAGCCTCGTGAGAGAGTTGATTTTTTAGCTGGGCCTTAACTGAGCTGTGTTTGTTTGTTTGTTTGTTTGGTTATATACACATTTAAAAAGTGATGTATGTAATATGTTATTGTGGGCTGGGTGGGAAGCTGGCAAGTTTATATGGAGCTTGACGTCAAAAGTGCTGACCTTTAAACTCCATTCTAAGGGGGTGGCGGGGCTTTGGAGTAAGCCTGCGATTCAATTGGCCAGACAACAATGTGCACTCAGCAGTGGGCGGATTAGGGGAGTCACATGGTCCCTCAGCCACTTTTTACACAAACACTCCCACACTCTCTCACACACACACCCACACACACACACACACACACAAGCGCAGCTGTTGAAATCCTTTTCCCTGGGAGCGAAACAACAACAGAGCGTCGCTGTGGAATCGCGTTATCCAGAAGGCATGCTCCCAGCACACAAGTAGGACGTACTGCAAGGGCGAGTGAATGAACTGGTTTGCCACTTCACTCTTTCCCATTCTGGAGCTAGTCTTGCACTCGTGAGGACGGAGCTATGCTGGTTTTCCCGGGATACCCTACTGCCCAATGAGAGACGCCGAAGAAGGGCAAAACAGGTGTGCAAATTGCTGTCAAAGTTACGTTAACTGTTGGAGAGTTCTGGTGAGAGTGGCTCTGTGGTTTTGTGAGCTGTTGTCTGGTTGATGTCTGGCAGCCCTGTCACTTTTTTTTTAGGGACTTGCAGAAGTCTCCTCTGTTTGAGTGGAGCACACAATGATATCTCTGTTCTCCACCAAAGCAGTCTGTAATACTTTCTGTTTTATAGTCGGCGCGAGTGTCCCTCCCCCCAAGCCACAGAACCCGCTTAGGATCGGCTGAGTGCTCTTCCTCTGCTTTGTGGAGTCATGATTTTCAGTTTAGTGGGTGTGTTTCACCTGAGGCGGCATCTCATGTTAATGGTCCGAGTCCGAAGGGATACTGACCAGAAGGAGAAGCTAAGCTGGCTTTGTGCTGCTGTGTCCCTCAACCCTGAATGTGCATCTCATTCTACCCACCGTGCCATTCTGCTGTCCTGCCGAGTGACCACGTCATGCCTCTTAATTCGAGAACTTGCGGGATTTCATCATCAAAATGTTTCTGCAGATTTCATTGCAGATTCCGGCCCCTCCCCTGTACCATGAAGCACTTTCAGGGTGTAGTGCATGAGCATTAAAGCGTCAGAGCCGCATGGAGCCCCCACGAAGAGTATCTTTGAGATCTTTGGTCCGAACGCCCCAGCACCACACATTCGACTAAAATTAGAATGGATTCTTTCCTGGAATTGTTACCATTCGGTTTGAAACCTGACCTAAAAACTGCTCCGTACTAATTATAGGGTTAGCGGCTAAGAAAAGACTCTGTTTCCTTGAGGTAATCCAAACGGAATCGCGAGAACAGGAGAGGTTACGTTTGAAAATAATGACGAAACCAAAGAAGGGGCTTTAATTGGAGCCCCCCCCCCCCCCCCCATTGCAGGCGTGTTTCCTGCACTTCAGCTTTCCAGTAAAGTGATCTTGTTATCAAAATGTGGATGACTCGTGACATCACCTGTTAAGGCGAACCTGAGGAGCCTTGGCCTCCTGGCCTGAGGCTGTATTCCGCCTGCCTTGTAGTCTGGCCGTGATTCTTGGGGTCAGGCTGGTAAGCTTGGCTCAGAGGAGTCAATGAGCAAACCCATGAGTGGTAATTCACAATAAGCCATTGATGAAACTGACATGCAGTCAGGATCTTGTGACTCAGGCAGCATACTGGGGTCCTCTGTTTGGTCGCTCTCTGGGCCCTCTGCATGCTTGGATCTCTCTAGAGACAGGCCGCCAATGGGTCTGTGTCTTTAAAGAGGGCGTCTTCTTCATCAAGCCCGATTTTTTAGAAATGGAGCTGTTATGTGGGGGTTTGCTGTTTATTCATAGATGGCACTCCTCTACTTTCTGTCATGTCCGCCTGTCAAAATCCTTCTAAATGTACCTGCTGGCTATCTGCGTTACATTAGATTAAGCTCTCTTTTGCAACAGGAGTTTATTTGCCGATTGCATACAGAGATATGATTCATCACGTTAACCAAACCGTTTCTAGTTTCCTGGAGTAATGGAGACGTGTAGCTGAAATGTGGCAGAGACGAAGTTTTCAGAGTTCTGCTGTGTGACACATTTCCGCCAGTTTCAGTGGCATCGCCTTTAGGGGCACACCCTTGTACAAAGCGAGGATGCCACAGTACACTTATTAGTAAATAAAATGGACGTATCATTCTGACAGCGCTTCACGATACCCTTGCACCGATGGCCGTTGGTGGAGGCTCCGCGTGAAGTTTTCAATAGATTGTTTGTTTGTTTGTTTGTTTGTTTATCAGGCTTTTCCAGATGAAACGGGAATCTCTCCCAGATGCTGAGTGAGGCGTGGCTTTCGGACTGAGGTCCAGGCCCGGACTGTCGTCAAAGCTCTGTATGTCTCCTTCACGTCTCTTTCAAGGTTACATGTTTGAAAGAGCAGAGACAACTGGGCAGGCAAGTCAAGGGTCTCAAGGCAGGGTAAGGGTGTTGACAATCTGTTTCTGGGGCGGGGGTGGGGTGATTTAGGTCTGTAGCTCACAGTCAAGTAAAGTAGGCTTTATTGTCGTACCATCCATAAACAAGAAAGAGTTCCCCAAGGACCACGGTGCGACTTACAAACCGTAAGCAACAAGGGGAGGGTTTCGCAGAGCAGGACTGTGTGAAATTGAGGGGGGGGGGGCTGGATGCAAGGGTTTATATACTTGTTGCATTGAAAGTTCTGTGTAAACGACCAAGACAATTCACCACGAAGATGCAGTGCTCAGTCTGTAATGATCTAAGAGCGAGAGTTCCCGGTTTGGCTGCCTTTCCCTCCTTGTCGACATTGGCTCCTACATAACAGCTCTGGCCCCCATCAGGCTGCCGGTTGCTCAGCTGCAAGGAAGAAAGTTCTGCGTGGGAGGGGGGAGCTTTTGCACGGTGACGCACACGTCCTCCTCCTCGCGCTGGGTTAAAAAGCAAAACACGGGCTGTTGAAAGAAAAGCCTGCTGCTTTTATGCGAGGGAACTGAAAGAGCGCTCCGTCTCTCCCTCCATTTCTCCCCCACTCCCATCCGCCGAGTTGCTGCTTTTTGCTTAGTGGTGTAACAGGGGCTTAACCTCCAGAACCGGGACCTTCACAATGGACCTGGGGAGAGAGGGTCTTAGGCTGAATTTCTGCGATCATCTTGGGCCCCTGACTCCATAACACACAGAGACGAGAGAGAGAGAGAGAGAGAGGGCAAACACAGGCCGTAAATTCCAATTAAAGTTCCCAGAGGATAAAAGGAGACCTCGAGGGGGAAGTGAGTGGGCTGGGGGGGGGGGGGGCGGTGTGCTTCGGCCACCCCCCCTTCAACTGGCAAACGAACAGAGAGGGTCTGACAGTTGGGTGTTACTGGGAGACGACTTCCCAGTCATCAGGTGGCCTTGCCTTGTGTAATGCCGCCTTGTGACATCTGGGTCTGGAGTGAGATTCTGCCGGTCTGGCACAGAGGAATCTGAGGGAGACATTTATTTTATTTTTTTTCGCTTTTAATTTGGCGTCTGTGGAATAAGCTTGTTGTTGTTGGTGTGGTGGGGTCACGGAAAGCGTTTCTCAAACCTGACTCTACAGATAAAAGCCACCACCATGGAGGGCCTGGAAAATGTCACGTTAGCATCTCACTGTCAAATCGGCCGCCTGCTTCCTGTTTGCCTGGCAGGGTGTGAGCTTTATGCTGATGGTCCCCCGCCTGTCCACGCTGTACATCTGCCCCGCCTGTTGTTCGGTTGAGTGCCGTGGCGCTGCTGTATGACACCGCACCCCTCTCCCCTTGTTCTCACAGGTGACAAGCGGCTTCCGAGACTGACAGACGAAGCATGAGTGCAGCTGCTAGCCAGGGGGTGGTGACGACCCCCCCGCCACCCAGCGCCGCCGCCCACAAGGAGCGCTACTTCGACCGCGTGAATGAGAACGATCCCGAGTACCTCCGCTCCCGAAACATGTCCCCGGACCTGCGGCAGGACTTCAACATGATGGAGCAGAAGAAGAGAGTCACACAGATCCTGCAGAGCCCAGTGAGTACCCTCCCCCCCCCCCGTCGTCCACACCCTTGCCTCGGGGTTCACGCTAAGCCCTGCATGAAACACAAGTCATCTCTACCAGCATTAGTTGATTTGGGCCTTTATTTATTCTTTTTTACGGCTTTTTGGAATGTTCCGTCAGCCACAAAGCTCATTGGTCGAAACTCATGCCACTCTTTGATTCACTCGTATGGGGGTCGTTACGGCACTAACTGGGATAAGGAGCCAAATTCCTGTGTTTTTTTCCCGCCGGAAATATAACTAGAGCCAAGGATGGGGTACAGGAGGCTTTAACAGCTACAGTCGCCACTGTGACCCAGTAGGAAGCATGTTAAGCCACTCTGATTGGCCGAGTGTTTTTCCCGCCTGCGGTGGTTGCAATAGCTGTATACGTTCCTGCGGGTCTCCTGCTGCTCCTCGTGTCTGTTTACTGTCTGTGTCTGCCAGTAAACAGGCAGACACAACTTGCTTGCAGAATCTGATCCAGATTCAGATCGTTCCCGTTCCACTACCCCACCCCCTCCTACCCAGCTGTCCAGCACGTCAGGTGGACACTCCTTCCTGGGAAACGGAGGCGCATTTAAAAAATGTGTCCTCAAGGCCAGCACTTGACCGGCTCGGCAGAGTGGCCCGTTTCATACCCTGCGACCCTGCACTTTCCACTTACCATTCGGGGGATTCTCTTGAGCCCCCCGCTCCAAAGCTTGTACTTACCAGGGGCATGCAGAGTTGCATTCAGCTCTAGATACCTTGGACAAGCTCAGATTGCATTTGCACACAGAGCGTGACTGAGGCGTGATGCACACATGGGGGGAGGGGACTGTGAATTTTTTCAAGTTACAAATCTTGGCATGTCCCCAAGGGTGGAAGAGGGGGGTAAGATCACAAGCTGCTGAGGTCAGAAATCGCAGCGGTGGTTTGGGTGTGGTGGGGTCGCTAACCCACACCATCACACCCGCGGTGATTTACAGCGCCAGCGAATGACGCTGCGATCGGATTGCGCTGCTGAAAGGTCCCGATTATTTACGCTTCCTGCTGAGTGTAGAAGAAACCATCTTAAGTATAAGGAAAAATATGCAGATGTATTTTTAATCCGCAGCGCATGGACAGAGAGGCTCGGGCCTTCAGCGGCAAACTGCCACGGACTGCGTCGTCTGTGCCATGCTTTGTTTTAGGGAGCATTTTTATTTATAAAAATAAACGCCTACAGAGCTTGAGATCTGCCAGTAAATAGCAGCATCGATTAGTTGAGCCTGATTCAGCACCGTACCTCTGATTTGCTGCAGGATGATTTGCTGATCAGCCAGAGGACAGTCTCAAATGCAAAAGTAACTCGCAAGGAACGCGGTGGACAAAAATGTCCTGTAAACATGTCAGCGCTAATGTCTGTCTCTGACTGTGACTGTGTGTGTTTTGTTCCATACCTGGCTCCTCCACCCTTTCCCCAAGCTGCCACAGGAGTTTTTGCTCCTCTCGGTTCCTCTGCAGGGAGTTCCTCCTGCTCAGAGGCACCTCCTCCCCCCCAATTTTTTTTTTTTTTTGCAGTTTTTTTTGTCCAGCCGCTGGCATTGTCGTTGACACAGACGCTTCGTGGCTATGTTTGTTTTCTGTGCGGCGCTGGGCGTGCGCCACAGGGCCCGAGCGCGTGCTGCCATGGGATTAAAGGGCCAACAATGCGCCGGCTGCAGGTCTGCGTGCGTTTACGGCACGCCGATCCTCCCGGTGATGTCTCTCGGATCGCCTGGGGCGGCATTGCAATTTGGAAGGTGTCCCTCAGTCATTTCAGGGGTGTTATTATCACTGAGATGACTTTAATTTCGCAGATGTGTATTGTGAATTAAAATGAGCAGTTGACTACGGAGATGTGTGCAGGTGTTTAATATAGAAGTTTATTAAAGACTGTGTGGATGCTGCAGTATTGCTTCTTTAATGACGACCTTCTGAGCCTAAAATCTCGCTACATGGTGTGTAATTTTGTCTCCGGTGTCTGACTGTGTCAGTCTGTAACTTTGAATGGGATGTGCCTCCCGGCCTAGCATGCATGGGGCCCATGTCACAAGCAGGACTCTCACAGCCATGGCTGCTTCGCAGGCCTGTCCCCTGCTTTGCGGTCCCCTGCTTTGGTGTCCCCTGCTTCACTGTCATCACGTTTCTTCCAGAGCAGTGATTGTGCTGGTGAGCAGGGAAATGGGCTGAACTCCATCGCTGTCTGGGGCGGTAATTAATGCGACGCCAACTGGCTGAACATGTCAGTACCTGCTTGAGATGGACAGATGGACTCTCCCACGCGTCCCCGTCGCTCTACTTGGACTGTCTCATGTGTTCCTGCCACTGTAGATGGACTCCCCCGTGCCCCCCCATCGATCTAGATGGACTCACCTGTGCGTCCCCGCCCCTCTCTCTGCCTGAATTGTGAATCCCATTTTGGATGATTAAGAGAATCTTGAAAACATGTAATGAATCTGATCTAGCTGGAGGTCAAGTCACCTTGGATGGTGTGAGGAGTCAGCAGGGGGGCTTAGCGTCCCTGAAGAGTCCCAGCTTAGCCCTCCACTTGCAGCGGTCAGCAGGCAGGGGCAGGTTGGCATCAAGTGCTTGGGGCTGTGCCGGGTGAAGTGGGGCACTGGGTAAAGAGCTCAGCAGAAATGGGATCCTATGGGGGGTCTGGCCAGGGTCAGGGTGCGGGGGGGGGGGGGAGCACCGGATTTAAAGCTTTCCCTCGGAAGAGCATTTACAGTACCCCCCTCCCCCAAAGTCCAAATTAATACTGTGGATGCTGGGAGCAGAAACTTGGCTCCTGTTTTTGCAGTACGGCCTTGGGGGGGGCTGGGACTTCAGCCCACGGCAGCCCCCTCACCCCCTTTCAGCTTGAACGGGCTGGAAAGCAAAGGCCGCCCCTGATGGGGGCTGAGTGTTTCCCATCCGCTCCCTTTGAGATAGCGGGGGAGGGGCGTGGCCTGGTGTGGTCTATCTCGAACGGCAGGAAAATAGTTTGGGGGCCTATAAAGTCGCCTTTGTCTCCATGGTCGCTCCATATCGAGGCTTTGACACTCGGGCACCTTTTATTTGTCCGAGGTGTGCCTCTGCACACTGGCTGTCGCATCAGCAATTTATGCGTGACACGCTTCAGCAGTGTTGGGAAGTGACTGACTCGTGTCGGTATTGAGCAAGCCTGCGAGCCGCTGGCTGCGCTGCACCTCCCCCCACGTTCCAGTCGCAACTCTGAGCTTTTTCTCTTTGTGCACAATTGACACCCCCCCTTGAAGGGTGGCTGACTTTTATTACTTCGGACTCAAGTCTTTGTTCCTGCAAAAACATATTTATAGCAGTTTCTTGGACAGTGGGCGGAGCCAGCGGCAGCTTTGACCTGGCAGTTACATCTCCGTCCCTCTAGTTCACGACCTCCTGGTCATTTTTGTTTTGAGATCCTCCTTCAACTTCCTGCGTTCATCAGCTGTGTTATTAAGAGTGAAAATTCCATATTTCCATAACAGGCTGCAGCTAATCGCGTTTTCACCGCGCCGGGCCCGACGCGGGATTCGAAGCAGCTGAGTAAATGAACCTGCTCTCCTCAGATGTTTATCTGGCGGTGTTTAGGTCTGTGCCCTTCACGCAAAGCCACAACAGCGGGATTGTGCTTCCTTGACATCTGAAAAGCCAAGGGTTATTTCTTGGCCACTTCATTGTGTTCGCCATGGCAACCAGCCCGGCGGTGACAGCGTGATGGCACTGCGTGACGACCTGTGCCAGCGGCCGCGGGGTCCGGTGCCCTTGTGGTTCCAGAACGATCCGAGGTTTCCACAGTAACGCCCAGGCTTTTGCAGCATGGATGGCTCGCTGTGGGGACGGGAAATGCGGACAAATCCCTACATTCTCATGCTGCGGCCTGTCGAAAGGGTCAGAGATGCTGGAAGTTTCAGCCAGCTACCCGGCTGGTGTTTTCCCAGCCTGTAAACACATGTGGAGGGAGTTCAGAGGCCATCCTATAAAGACTCGGGCCTCTTCCGGTTCCATCTCCCGGTTCCTCTTATGCACTTGTACATGATGAGCTGTTTAACTGTTATTTGGAAATATAGACACTTCAGTTTTCCTACATCCTGTTCCTTTATCTAGGCTCAATGTGAAATTCTGTTTTTGGAGATATTAAATGTCCCCTACTGAATTTTAATGCTTTAAATTTAATTGACCTGAGTGGGGCTTTATTGAATCTCCTTTTAGCTAGTCCTGCGTTGCTAATGAATTGACATGGTCAAGCTTCTGTCTCGAGTCGTTAAATCTGAGTCACTGGGTCTACTGAAATCTGTGACAGTACGGCGTTAGCACAAACTGAGCCCGTCAGCCTTTGTAATGGGCTTTCGGGCGTCCTAATCTGGTGCCAGAATACCAGAATGACGATTTATCCCATCTGACATAGACCCGGCAGCCCGGCCAATCAGGCACTCAGCACGCCAAGACCAGTTAGAACAGTTCTGCAGGCTGACCAATCAGACACTGACTCAAAGGCCATCTGAAGGCTGGATTCATGAGCCTGCTTCTCTCTCTCTCTCTCTCTCTCTTTCTCTCTCTCTGTGTTTATCAGGCCTTTAAGGATGAGCTGGAAGGACTGATCCAGGAACAGATGAACAAGGGGAACAACCCCACGGGGCTGCTGGCCCTGCGGCAGATCGCTGACTTCTTCATGGCCAGCTCTGTGGCCGGCTTCTCCACCTCCCCCCTAAGTGAGCGCCGCCGTCGCCTAGCAACATCTCCAGCACACACGGGGAAACAGCTTTTTCACGTTTCGCTGTGGTAGCCATTCCCATCATTACGTCAGAATGAGGAATATGATTTCTTAATTACTTAAATATGAGCTAAGTACCAATTTTATAATTTGGGTTTTTCCAGAAATCAGTCTGCTAAGTCTGTGTGGCGCTTTTGGTCTGTCAACCTGTCTGACTGTTTATTCTGTACCTAGTGCTCTTTGGCTGTTTTTTTGCACTTCTGTGAGTCCCATTTCAGTGAAGCGGTTGGGGAGGGGGGGTCTTTGGGGTAAAATGCTCCCAGATGGTCTCCTTCCCCCCCACCGCCGCTGTGAAATCCTAGCGCTTATTTAAACAAATTAAAAACGGCACAGCCAGCCCACTAGACCATCGACACACCCTGGTTCCAGCAGCTGGATGCTGTAAATACTGTAAGAGGCAACGTCAGCTAGCGATACGTACATGATGTGTCTGGTCATGTGATCAGCTCGCTAAGCACTCCCCCTCCCCCCCACCCCCAGCATGACTCACCTGTTAAGGTCCCATTGAATGGAGGAGGTTCTGGAAAGGCTATATTGTGCAGAGATCTGCCACGGGCCTGATGCATAGATGCATTCTGCTGGGGGTGTTGCCCTTTCTGATCCTGAGTTCACTGTGTGCCCTTGTCCCCCCCAGGCCTCGGGATGGTCACTCCCATCAATGACATGTACGGGGTGGAGTCTTCCACGCTGGCAAAGGGGGAGAAGCAGATTCGCTGTAAACTGGCCAGCCTCTACCGCCTGGTGGACCTTTTCAGCTGGGCTCACTTCTCCAGCTCCTACATCACTGTAAGCCCCTCCCCCTCAACCAATGAGACCAGCTGCTTCTGCTTCTAGATGTTCCTCAGTGTTCTCTAGGTCACGGGTGAATTCTCCGATGGGTCTGTTTTGGCCCATCTTGGCTTGGCTTGGCCGGGGAGACTGCCTGGAGGCCCGGCTTGTTGTCGGCTCACTTCGGTTTCATTCAGTTAATTTTTATATAGTGCCTTCCCACAGTGCGTTTGCTCTTCCGCGCCTTACGGACATTGTTGCAGGGACATTGCTAGGGGATCTGCAACGAATTAAGGGCGACGTCAGAGCCGACAAACAGCCGTTAATGTTTCACACACTCCGAAGTCGGCATGGCAACGAAAGCTCCCGTCTCCAGGGTGACCATGTGGCAGTTAGCTTGATACAGTTCCACTCCGTAGGGGAAGGCTGGACAGAATCCCTCCCATCGACTGATTTAATGTCTCCCTTTCTCAGGTTCGCATCAGCAAAGAGCAAGACCACATCCTCATCATACCCCGGGGCCTGTCCTTCGCTGAAGCCACAGCAGCCAACCTGGTAAGCGCCCCCATTAGCCAGTGGAGGAGCACCTCTCGTCAGCCCAGAGAGGGGCACCACGCATTAGGGGTGCCAGCCTTCCAGTTAGTTAATCAACGACCTATTTATCCGAATGTTATATAAACAGAGAATTGGATTAACTGACATGCGAATCTTTGTAAGCAGCAGCATTGTGTGCTAGCATCGCCACAGTCACCGGTAGGCATGCGATGCTTTTGTCTGCCTGTATTTCCTTCTCGATAATGAATGTTCTTTTCACGTGCTTCTCTGAGGCTGCTCTTCAGACCTGGCCCTCGTTTGACTATGAGCGGTCTCCCAGCATGCAGCGAGGCATGACCCCTGGTGTATGTAGGTGGCTCCCTCGTATCCAGGTGTCGTTTTCCACCGTGGCTCTGTGGTTGCCAGGCTGCCAGCGCGCCTGGCGAGAAAAATCAGCCACCCGGGAGCTATTGGGCCACCCAACGGCGACGGATGCGTGAGATCCGCATGAATAAATCTGTCTTCGGTTTTGCCTCGAGTTGTATCTCAGGTCACGAACAGAGGAAGTTTGTTTAATTGCCTCGGTAAAGCGGTCAGACTGTCTGGAGCTCGATTCAGCCTCCTGTGCAGGTCGTTTTAAGATGTTTGATCTGCCGTTTGTCTCAGAATGGGATTAATCCCTAAAGTGGTTAATGGGTGCGGTGCGTTGCTCCAGTACGGACACTGAAGGTGTACCGAGCACTGCCCAGATTCCCCAGCATGCTTTGCATGTGGTTCTGCCTGCCAGCCAAGGGGAAACAAGGGACGGCTGACAGGAGAAGGGATACTTCCTGCTCTGTGAAGAGGAAGCGTGAAGGCGGGTAGCCAGGCCGTCCCAATCACATTACAGCCTGATCTGTGTCATACATGATCACTTATTTAATGGCATTCTCAATTGCGATTGACTTCTTGGTTGGATGAGAGCCCTCATGACTTTGCCGGTTAACAAACATCCTCCCCATGGAATCCGAGGCCCCCCCTTTGCCACAACACTGAGCTCCACCTCCTTCCAGTCGTTTCTGGCATATGCCCACATGCTTTCGGCAAGCGTTTGCTCATGAAAGCACGCTGCCCTCCACATATCAGCAGCATTGCAAGGCAGGCCCTCAAACCTTTTTTTAATGCCGCGCCCCGGCCTGTCCTCACCAGCACGCTTTTTTCCTATTAAGGCCATGTTTTTTTTTTTTGTTTTTTTTTTAAGATTCAGGGCCCCATTGAAGCCGTTCCGTGAACCGTTGAGTAATCAGTTCATGGGAGTGGCCGTTAAAATTTAATTACCACGCATTCTGTCACTGGGGCGAGGGGATTTTTAAAGGGCGGGGGGGGGTTGGATTTTAGGGGAAATGCCATCAGTGCAGGCGATGGGCTGTTTGCGCAGTTTGGCGATGATGCAGACAGCCGCTGCACAGGCTGACGTTTCCGCTGGCAACAAGCTGACCCGTGGCACTGACCCGCTCCACTCGCTGACGGACGAATCAAGGGCAAATTCTGGTATTTTCCGTCCAGCAATTATCCATAGCTTGCCTTTGTTTTCCTCGTCGTCCAGACGGCATACAAGTACTTGGGCTTTAGGGGATCTGAACATGTCTCTCGGGAGGCTTTGATTCTGTCAGGCTTTGCTTGTTTGTTCAGTGATCATACTTAATGTCATTACAGATGGGTTTGGGGCAGGGGGGTCTTACAGATGTGGGGGAATAGTGTAGTTGTGGTGGGGAGCTGTATTTATGAGAGGAATCCACCCAAATCGCTCTCAGATGTGTTAAGAGGAGTCTCCCTCAGGATAGAGATTGCAGATGTGAAATCCCGATGCTGTTAATGGTGGTAGTAGTAGTTAGGGTAATTGCTGTTAGCTTCTCCCGGCTCCATGTTTCTGAAGCCAGGTCTCATCTCCGTGGTGCTACGCATGCGATTGTTCAGCAGCGGACTGGCGGACCCAGGCTCCCACCTCTTCGTGGAAACCACACCTCCACGTTCCTCTATCCCCAGGTAAAGGTGAACATCCTGGGTGATGTCGTGGACCAGGGCACCACCAACCTGCGCATAGACAAGCCTGGTTTCAGCCCCCACACTGCCATCTACTCCGTGCGGCCCGATGTGCGCTGCGTGATCCACGTGCACACCCCCGCCACTGCCGCTGTGAGTGCCCGGCGGGGAAGTGGGTGGGTGGGTTCCAGATTGAAGTGAACCAGAGCCGGAGAAACCCTCCAGATGGAGTCCATTTCAGTAACGGCCTGCTGTGCTCTGCCACGCCTGTTTGGCTTGTTGTGGCCTTGGGCATCTTTGTCCTCCCAATCTTGACTGCTCGTTCTCAATGTCCCGCTGGCTGCAGGTCTCCTCCATGAAGTGTGGCATCCTGCCCATCTCCCAGGAGGCGCTCATCCTCGGGGACATCGCCTACTACAACTACCAGGGATCCCTGGACGGGCAGGAGGAGCGGATCGAGCTGCAGAAAGCCCTTGGCCCATCTGCCAAGGTAAGCTACAGCCACCCCCCCCACTACTGTGCCCGTTCATGGGCTCCCCCCTCCGCATCCTCAACCGGTGTCTGCACATCTGTCCACCTTGCAGGTGCTGGTGCTGAGAAACCATGGCGTGGTGGCGCTAGGAGAGACCATGGAAGAGGCCTTCCACTACATTTACAGCGCTCAGTTTGCTTGTGAGATCCAGGTACCAATGGCAGCCTGCTCCTCCAGCCTTAGCGTTGGCTTTAGCGTCGACCTTAGCATTGCCATTAGCATTAGCATCGGCCTTAGCATTGGTGTTAGCATTAGTATTAGCGTCAGCCTTAGCGTTAGCGTCGGCCCTAGTGTCTGTTAGCGTCTGTGTTAGTGTTAGCATTAGTGTTAGCATTGGCATTAGTGTTAGCATTAGCGTCGCTCACACAGGTGTACTCGTTTTTGCCATTCCCTGTTCAGTCCTGGAATGACACAAACATGATGTAATGGCACCAGGTAGCAGAGGTAAGCAAATAAGACATGTTTCTTGGTGAAACCTGTCAGGTGGCTTAGCGTAAAAAATATGTCAAAGATTAAGCAGAATAACAGCATCATTGTGCGATTAAGGTGGCTACTGGAAGTGTGTACACACACACACACACACACACACACACACACACACACACACACACATATTCTATTGCCTGGTTCAGCTTCCCAAACCGGTTTGACTGGCAGCAGATCCTTTCGTTACAAACAAAACATGCTGCGGATCTCCCTCCTCCCATCACACTTTTGGCTGCCTGACTCTGCTCCTGCCTTCATTCTATACCGGGGATCCCCAGATCCGGTCCTGGAGGGTCAGTCTGTAACACAGTTTGCAGAATTCTCTACTCAAACACACCTGCTAAACCTGGTAATTAGCTGGTGAGCTGAATAAGGTGCGTTTGAGCAGGAAAATCTATAAACTGTGGTGCAGACTGGCCCTCCAGGACTGGATTTGGGGTGCCCTGGTTTACAGTCTATGACTTCTTTTTGATATTGAACAGCTTGATTTTATCCGTTTAAACAAGTAAGAAATGAACTCCTAATGAGAAACAGTAAAGTTTATTAAAACTTGAAAGTACAGTGTGTTTTGGCAGGAGTGAACGTGATGAATGAAATTGATGTGTAAAGCGCACACACACACACACACACACACACACACACACACACACACACACACACACACTGCTTAAGGTGTGTATACCGTTTCCTGCTGAGGTCGTGACCTCTGTGTGTTACTGAAGATTTTGTCTTTTGAAATCAAACTTAACCTGACTTTCTTCACTATGAATATCACCCCCACAAGTGACGAAGTGGTTACAGTGTAACATAGTAATAAAACTGTTTTTGTTGTTAATTCCAGGAATAAAAAGTTGTCTTATCCTGAAATGGGTTAATGGGATTTAGTGCCTTGGAAATCTGGGGGGTCTCCCTGAGGTGTGGGTGGGAGGGGGGCTCTCAGTGTAATATGCGCACTGATCCCTCCCATTAAGCAAACATAACAGTAATCTGCACTGCAAAGCCTACTTTAATTTCTATAAATAAACCTGCTCTCAATGACTGAGGCATATTAATCTTGTTGATCCCATAATATCCTGTCTGTCTGTGTGTGTTTTGCTACCTTTTTCCAATAAACAAAAATTAGAAAAATTTAGGTGAAAAGTCCCAGACATGTTGTTCATTAGTGTGTATTTAGAAATGAATTATGTAAAACCACACTTTTGATCTGTGCATCCTCAGGTAAATGCTTTCTCATGTGCTGGAGGAATAGACAACCTCATAGTTCTGGACATGGAAAAGTACAAGGCTATGACCCACGGAGTGGCACTCGCCGGGGTCAACATGGGCAGCCAGAACAAGTGGAAAGTGGGGGAGTTGGAGTTCGAGTCCCTGATGAGGATGCTAGACAACCTGGTGAGAGGCGTGGCTATGTGAGAGGGGCGTGGTTATGTTTGAGGGAGCGTGGCTATGTGGGAGGGGTGGGACTATGTGAGAGGGGTGGGGAGGTTACCCGCTAAAGAGCTGCAGCTCTATCTGGAACCAGGCTGAGGAGGTAGCTGTAGTGAGGTATTTCACTGTAACTCTCCAGGCCCAATCGGAAGATCTGTAGATCTATGTGAAGGTCCTGCTGGGTCTCCTCCTCTGGACGGAGCCAAATCTGGCTTCTCTGATACAGCCGCTCTGGCCAGCCTCTGCTGGCAGTGCTACCCCAAGCCCAGATGGTGTCTCTGGACAACTGGTCAGCCTTTGCTGTGCCCATCTCACCAGCCTCGTAACCCCCATACCACCCTGTGCTTATCTAACCGTGGTCACCTGAAGGAGGTCACATGGGGGACTCGTTGGTTGACCAGAATCATCGACCCTAGGCTCAGTGGCTCGCTAAAGCACCAAAAAAGTGGAGTAGGGTCCTCCCAGCTTCCCCCCAAGTCCCCAGTAGGCCTCCTTTTAAACCCCTCTGGTTCGTAGCTGTGGTCAGTCCCACGTCTGAGTGGCCAAAACTCTCCGGGTTAAACAGATCCGGCAGCCAGTATCAGCCACAGCTGCCTCTGCTTCTCACAGGTTTGCTGCTGTTTACCAAACACATGTTGTTGTTGGTCACTACGGCACAGAAAAATAGAGAAGAGATTTCAGAGTAGGACTCCAATTACTTTCGCTACTGGAAACGTTCCCCTGTTTCTCCTAGTTACTGACTGACTGATGGGGAAGGGAGAGCCTGAGAAATTTCAGGATGTTCATGAGAAGAGCGATGAACCGTCTGTAATTACCCTTCCATGGCAGAAGGGGGTGCTAAACCGCAGTCTTGGTCTCAGGGCTACCGGACAGGCTACGCCTACCGGCACCCCATCATACGCGAGAAGCCTCGTCACAAGAGCGACGTGGAGATCCCCGCCACAGTCACGGCCTTCGTGTTCGACGACGAGGACGGTGCCCCACGGCTCCCCTTGCGCCTTCTGTCCCAGCGCCAGCAGCGAGAGAAAACCCGGTGGCTCAACTCGCCTAACAGCTACACCAAGGTCAGTGTGACCGAGGGCCCTCACACAGAAGACAGCGGAAGCCCCCGGACCAAGACCATGGTGAGCTTCCGTTCTTCACAGCTAGGGGACACTCATGTGATCTTGTTCAAAACGTTAAACAGTTGGGCAAACCTCAATGGTCAGGTCATGATTGACGTCTTGGTGACTCATTCACTGCGACTGTAGAGTTGAGTCCAAATGACTGGTTAGCCAAGATGCTATCCGTACATCAAAGACGACACAGTCTCATTGCCCATTTCCGCCTCTAATTATATCTCCTCTGTTTACTCCCCTATTACCATTACGGGCCATTTAAGGACAAGATTATACTCTATTACATGTAAAGTAGCATAAATCATTGCCTGCATCTCTTCAGCCCAGTTATGGAGTGAACCTTGACCTCCACAACCCACGAGTTCCCCAGCAGAATCGGGTCTGTCAGGTGCTACTGATCTGCTGTGTGGTGACGACCCCCCTCCCCAAAAAAAAATGTGACAAACGGGAACCCTTGGAGGTATCGTCCTCCAGACAACCCAAGTGAAATTTGTGTACAGGATATGAACAGCTATGAGTGTGGCTTTTTAAATGAATTTTAGAAGAGGGGAAAAAAGTGTTTGAAAGTGATTCAGTTCCCTGGCTACTTACAACAGGAACATCCTGGCCCCAGATGTTATTGTTACATTCGATATTTTTGTTAATGTCAAGTTGTGTTCTAAGTAACATCTGTACGATTTGATCCTTGTTGGAACAGAAGTATTGTTTGAGTTTGAGCGAGTGATTTACGCGCATTTCCATAAACGGTTATGTTGTAATGGGCTTTTATTTTATACACAATACTGCCATCGTGTGGAGGCCTGAAGAATTGTATGATTGACGCGTTACATACCAGCGCATACTGTGAGCACATCATGCGCTTTGCTGACAGAGCGGCACCACATGTGGAAAAGCGTTTGTTTGTGGTATCTGTGTGTGAGACTCAGTCGACCGTCGTCTTGCAGTGGATGAAGGCGGAAGATTGCAGCAATGGCAGTGGAACCGCCATCCGAATCGAGGACCCGAATCAATTTGTCCCGCTGAACACTAACCCAAGCGAAGTGCTAGAGAAGAGAAACAGAGTGAGTAAGGAGGGCTGCCCCCCATCACACAGCTCGATATACGTTTGCAATACATTATTATTACACATTGATATGACGAACACAAGCCACATTTTCAAATGTGACTTTACACTATAATTAAATTTTGTTTAGCTCAATGTTCAAATAGCATTTTCATCTGACCAGTAGAGGGCACAGTTGCAGCCCTGAAAAAATCGCCTGTAGTTGCGTCACCCTGGCGATGGTCACAGTCCAATGCGGTTTCTCTTTAAAGCGGGGGACTGTTCGCGCTCAGCTCTGACGTGTCTCGGGCTGAATTCGCATAGTGGATCAGCCGTTTCCCAGTTCGCTCTCTGTCTGGTAAACATGAATCAGCTGATTGTACTCGGGGGGGGGGGGGGGGCTTTTTGGGGAAGGAGGCTGGCTGTTTAAAAGTACAGGAGCCCTGAAAGGCCCGGCATTGCGGTTCCTAACTAGTCCCTGCGGGTCGACTTTATCGCAGTAAAGGCAGGTGATCATTGTCGATTACACTACGGCCCTTTCCTCTGACATCCGTCATTGGCCCATTTTCATGCCCGACCCTGATTCGCTGAATCGCCTTATAGCATTATGACATTAATCACCTCATAATTGTCCCCATCTCCTTGGAATGATAGTCAGGTAAGTCGGTGACAGCTGTTATTAGGCCTGCTGGTAGCTCCAGTGAGCAGGATGCCGATTACAGCGTCCGGTGTGTTAATGCCCTGCTTCTATGCCACGGTCCAGCAGTTTTGCCTTTCGGTCGTTCAGATTCGCTTAAGTGTTTTCTTCCCTGTCTGTATGTGTGCTCTATTTAGCTGCATTTTAACTGACTTTCTGCTACACTTTACAGATCCGGGAGCAGAACCGGTACGACCTCATGACAGCTGGGCCTCAGTCGCAAGTGCTGGCTGGAATCGTGGTGGACCGTCAGCCAGTGAGTGCCATCATGGGTTAATCGTGCCATTTAGAGACACCGTACACACCTGTATTAAACGTTTATCATTTATATCTTGAGCTGTTCGCTCAAACTGGATTCTGAATCTCAGTAGGGACTTTAACCTGTAATATTTTTCAATTTGCATTTAAAAAAGAATCGTCCTGCATTCTGTGGTGATGCATTCTATTATTGATGTTATGCTGTTTACATTTTAGAGTTAATTATTTAAGAGGACTTTGCCGGGCCAGCAGGACGGCCTTTCCGTGCAGCAAAACGAACGTCAGACTGTGGAGAAACTCCTGAGAGACCTTAAATCAGCACATCTGCTTGTGTTGTGGCTGATGTCCTGTAGATGGATTAGGAGGGTGGAAGGAAAAACAAAATAATGCAATCTCTGCACAAATGAATTTAATCATATTATGCTGTTATACTGACAATGCTCACTAGGTGGCACTAAGCAATAAGATTCAGAGTAGCTTGCAGTTCATGCCAAGTCGCTCTGCACCAGCCTTGTGCAATGACATCAGGCAGTGAATTGTTGCATTTTTTATTTTCCTTCCCTGGTCTAATTTTTCCCGAATTGAGGGTCAGGATCACGTTAAAATAATAAGTGTTTTCAGATGCTCTTCCCAGGTCGTTTGTGGTCTTGCTAGTGGGTCTTGCTGTAACATTACCTCGCTGCATGACGTTTTGAGGTTTTCTTGAAGCGATCTGTGCTCCAGTTTTAAAATGAAGACCAGAAGTCGGTCTGGTAGTTTGAAGAAGCATTTAATGGTTATAGGAGTGAGAAATCCTTGGCTCTGTGCCGTACCGGTAGGTCGACAGTGGCCATTTTGTGGGAGGACGCACACTGTGTGGCACATGGAATGGAGGGTAGTGACCAGATGGGAAAAAACCACTTTGGACCTTTAGCCAAAACACTCAGGGTAACTGCCCCTTATTCCTGATGACGTTTCTGGAT
>JAAGVU020000041.1:4435082-4450774 GCA_011763525.2 Mormyrus iriodes
ATGGGAAAAAACCACTTTGGACCTTTAGCCAAAACACTCAGGGTAACTGCCCCTTATTCCTGATGACGTTTCTGGATCTGACAGAAGCCGAGAACTTGCCATGTCTAAAGCTGGCAACTAGGTGACCAAAGGGTCCCCCTCCACCCCTGAGTACCCAGAAGAGGGCTCAGCTCTTTACCACGACTACCTCACTTCTCAAAACAGTGCTTTTGTGGGATCCTTGCTACACTCGCGTTGCACCCAGATGGCCAATTGAGTCGTTCCTTTGTTTTTGCCTCTCCCACTTACTGAATTGAGCCAATGTCGTTCCAGTATCAGGCTCTCAAATTTACATGGAATAGAATTTCCGGTAATTTCCGGCAAAGGCCTGACATGTTTCACCATAAGGCATCCACACATGCAGCTCTGACAGCGAAAGCTGGTGACCTAGTGCCGTATTCTTCGGTATATGTGTCCGAGCGCTTAGGCACCCGTGTGTCGCCATGCCAACCGTGTCGGCCTCTCCCCAGCCCTTCGTGGCACCCGAAGATGACCAGATGGAGCCTCTTCCTCCCAACCCGTTCAGCCAGCTGTCTGAGAAGGAACTAGAGCAGTACAAGAAGAACGTGGAACGTCGACAGCTTGGCGTCGAGGGTAAGGCCGCCTGATCCCAGCCGGGGCCTGGTCGTTACGGGCGCGTGTGTCTCTTTAAGAAAGGCACGAGCCGGCCGGCCCTTCTGTCTGAGCAGGCGACTGCGTGCTCTCAGAGGAGTGGGTCAATTTTAATTATCTTCCACGACGGCGTGCCTTTCAGGCAGGAATCAATGGGCTGCAGGGGCAGCACAGCCTCACCAATGAGGAACTCCAGCAGGTGGGGGGGGGCTTAGTGTAATGAGAACGACTACTGTCTGCCCGCATGCCTGGCCTCCGGCCACTGTGTGTCACTGTCTGTTTGCTCTAACTGCCCTTTAACACATGTCCTGTGCCAGATGGCTGGTTGTCTGTTTACTACCAAAGGACTTATAATTTGCACCCACACTCTTAACGGGTTACAAGGTATGTATGTGTTGTATCAGAAATGTAAAGGTAGTCAATAACTTCTACGTCATTCGGTCAAGTCACACAGGACGATGTATTAATGTTTTATTCCAAAATGTAATGCACCAGTCTGGGGGAGGAGGCAGTAATGAATAATACCTGCAACCCACTTACACAGGAATGCCTAACTACTTTGTGTCTAAATCAAATGACACTGCATGGCCTCTAAGTGTGCGTATGTCTGTGTGTTTAACCACTAACCCTCCCCCCCACCCTGCAGATGGTGAGCACGAGTTAACCTCCGACGACGGGTGCACTCTCTCTCAGTCTGTGTCACAAACTGAGTCTGCACAAACCTCTCCGACTAAAGAAGGTACCAGAGAAACAGTCATGCGGTTGCAGAATGGGCGCAAACCCAGTATCATGACAGCCTGGAAGTATCACCCTCTTAGGGGACGCCCCTATCCCCTGTCCCCCTGCTGGGGAGGGGTCTGAGGTTAACATTTTAAAAACCTGATGCAGTCCTGTACACATTAACCTCTGGTGTCCGTCGTTCTGATACACTTTGCAGCTAGCAGAAACTTTGCTCCGTGGAAATCCTTTTTATTTAATAATGTATTTTTCAAAATCAGAGCTTAACCTCTTTGAGTTTAAGAAAATAAGCACTGGGTTGGTAATAAAGGGCCGGAATGTGTATGGAATTGCCTTGTGCTGGTGCCCTTGACCGCACTATGCTTTTCAAGTCTCTCCCCAGCTGTGTAAACAGGTGTTAAATCTGCGAGCTGTAATAGATGCTTAGCGAGGCTGTGTGTATAGTGGAGAAATAACGCAGCTTTGTCCGACAGGCTGCGTACAGAGACGAGGCTGGCTGTGTGATTGTGGTGTAGAGCCTGATGCCCTGCCCCTTTCCCACCCCCCACAGAAAACCACACGGGCGTGATGCTCAACGGCAAGGACGATGGCCACGACGCAGAACTGGAACTGAGCAAGCGCATCAGTCAGCTGACCACCAGCGGCGAGAGCGTGGAGATCACGCTGAGGGCCGGTGAGAAGATCGAGGAAGCTCTGTCCCCTGAGAGCTCCCCGTCCAAGTCTCCCAACAAGAAAAAGAAGAAGTTCCGCACACCCTCCTTCCTCAAGAAGAACAAGAAGAAGGAGAAGGGCGAGGCTTAGGGTCCCGGCCTGGGGAGGCTTAGGGTCCCGGCCTGGGGAGCCGGGCCATGTCCAAAAGCAACCCTGTTAAAAATGACGCTGCACAATTTGGGAAAGGAAAAAATAGTGTGTGAAAGTGGTCACTTGAGTTTAACAAATCTCTATCTAGGGGTGCTGTTTTGTTCCCCTCCCCCTCCAGGAAGGGGGAGGGGGTGGGGGGTTATAAATTTGTGAGCCAAACAAAGCGGGAAGTTTCCTGAAAAAAATTTAAAAACTGGCTCTTGTCGTTCCCATCTCCTCTGCCAAGCACTGAGCGCAGGATTTAAGCGCAAGCCTTGTCTTTGCAGGTGCTTCCCAGGCGGGCTGGGCTGGGCTGTGGCCACAGGCACTGCAGCCCGGCACCCGTCGGTCGCAATTCAACTGCACAACCAAGGTTGTTCGTAGCTTTCACCCTGGAAAAACTCTGCCCTTTTATTACCAGCTTTTGTTTATGATGATTATTATTGCTGTCGTCGTTTAGGACCTGCCGCCATTCGTGTCATAAGTCCCCTGGTTCGTAGCGGATTGCAGCTGGACAGCTAGCAGAAGCTAATGCCACACTGGAAACTGTTAGTACGAGATCACAAGGTGTCTTCCCCGAGTGGCTCGGTAGTCATTAGGCCCTCCCCAGGCTGACTCTTGGCCGGAGTCGCCCTCTGGAGAGCAGCCGTTCATTCTGCACTGACTGTTTTTAACCTGTGTAGCGTTCAGGCCATTATTTTCCTCTTTTTTATATTAAATTTCTTTCTTTGCCAAATGAAAAACAAACAAAAAAAAAAATCACGTTTTAGTGACTCTCAATCTTGACGTTTTTTTTTTTCCTGTTTTTTTTCTCAAACGACTCATACAATTTTTTTTATTTTTTTAGAAAATAAAAAGGCTGGTGGTGGCTCCAGTTTTATACTCATTCTATAATTTTTCGGAGAATAGAATTCAAGTAGGAAGCATGTTATAAATTTATACCGCTGACAATTTGATGATGCCTGGTTCTATAGGATTATATTAAAGGCATTATAGCTCAGATTACTAAAACTATATAAAGGAGATTATATAAATATATATTATATATTAAAACAACTAAAAAAAAGTGGTTATAGATTTTTTTTATTATATATTTTTTATTTTACTTTTGCTGCACTTTTGTGGTATATAGTGAACTGTAGATGCAGAAATTTCACCAAATGAAAGAGACGAGAAGGGTGAGGTTTGTGATAGGCAGGTGCAGGGCGTGCTACACACTAGGTTTTGGAAAGTGCGTTAATGACAGGTAATGGATTACTTCTGTGAGTTACAGCAAAATTTCATATTTAAGTGTTTTTTATGAGTTGGTTGCAAAAAATGAAAATCCGCCCCCCCCCCCCAGAAAAAGCACAAATGGCAGACTGGCTGTAGCAATGGGAGAGCTAGGGCAGTTTGCTCTTACGCCGTTTAGTTTTTAAACTCCACCGTTTTGACCTTTAGGTTCCAAGGTCATTGACAGGCATGGTGGATACACACCCAATCAATGCTACACTCCGCTGGGTTAAGCCCCGCCCCCTTCCACCCATAGGCTTGCAAATGCGTCACTCACTGCATGGTGTCAGCATCGATTTTTCGGACCACCTCCAATTTAATTTCTTCAAAAAGTGAATATTTTATCAGCTTCCGATGAGCGTTCCTATTCAGTGTCCTCTCCCCTCCAGTGTCTACAGACATTTTTTTTTCTCTGCAGCATGTCCAGAATGGGGGGGAGGGGAAGACTGACCTCGAGTGAAATCCGAGAGGCCGGAGTTGACTTATGTCATTCCGCAGAGCTACCAGAGCTTAATATCCCAGCCAGCAATGTGAATTGTTTGCGTTTGACATGAAGAGAAGGGGGCATCTTTTAAGCTGTGTAAATAGCATGTGGCTTGGGCTCGGGCCGGGTCTGGACACGGAGATGGATGAAAGCTGCACGAGGCGGTACCTTCACTTAAGGGGCAGATTATGACATTTACTCTGTGTTGGAGAGGCCCTCTCCTAACACCAACACATTTAACTCTTGTAGATTTTCATACGCTACTGTTTTCTGTTCAAATGTACTTTTTACCATTTGTATTACAATATGTTCTAAAATTTAGTTTTACCAGAATACTAAAGCATTTATTAACCATTTAAGAGCGCGAACTGCTCCCAGACGAATGGCTTGGCTTTGATTTTAATTTTTTTTTCTTGACGTTTTGCACCTTGTTTGCTGATGCCTTTTCCCGTCTTTTCTTAGATTTTTTTTTCTTTCTCCTAAGATCGCTTTGGCATGCGAGTTTGAGCCAAGCTTACTTGTGACCTGTGGAAACTATGTAAATGGATATGTAATGGAGCTGCTTTTAGATGTATTGCTAATCAGTGTAAATTCACAAATAAAGTGTATTTTAAGAAGCTCGTGGTAAATTGTATGACTTTCGGCGGAGCAGATCAAACACATATGCGCGTTTTTTTCAATCTACTAAACTCAAGTTTCCATTCCATTTATTTTGGCGATCGGCGACGCCACTAATTAAAGTGTTACAGAAACCACTCCTGTCATGTTTTTACTGTCGTTCTGTCACCGGCGGCATCACTTTAATAGTTCAATCAAGCATGGATTAATGGCAGCCCGAGACACGCCGGGTGGGCGGAGCGCGCCTCCGCGCCCCCGAGACACGCCGGGTGGGTGGAGCGCGCCTCCGCGCCCCCGAGACACGCCGAGTGGGCGCTCGGCTGCTGATCGGCTCCCCGGCTTGTAAATGAATCAGACCGAGCGAGCTGTCTTTAAAGCGACAGTCATATTACTTATGTATGCATTATGTATGTATGCATACTTAATAGGCCTACATTGCATAGTATGGAGTTATTTGCATGTCTAACATTCCGTGATTGTTACTAGATTCGAAATACTATTACTCTTTCTTTGATTTGTATAAATTCAGTAAATATTGTAACTTTTTTTAAGTTTTACATAGATGCAATGATGGCGCAGACACCCGTTTCACACACTTGTGCACACAGCGCTGCATATAATCCAGTCCCTGGTTCATTGTACCTTTTCTCGGTTTCCCTTTTCGGCATGTGCAGGGCTGCTCTCTGACACTCACGCTTTCTGACTGTCACACAAGAAATCTTACGGCAAACGTATATAATTCCATTATAAACCGAAAACTATGTACATCAAAAGCATCTGGGTAGTTTGCGAACCCTATAGACTATTTACACGGTATTAAAACTGTTATATAGGTGGTAATGTGTGCGTACAACTTTCTCGAATTGAAAATCTCCCTCCAGCCAGCTGACCAAAGTTCGCAACCCCCCCCCCTCCAATTTATCATGCCGATTTAACTGGGCTTTCAGCTGACACTGAGCACTAGCACAAGTCTGTAGCGAACGTGTGCTCGGACCAAAAGCAGCATTAACAAAAAATCAGTAGTCGCTTTAAACGCTGGGATACTGCACATTCACGACACTTCCGTAGATGAGCCTCTGAGTTGCTTCCCGTCGCTCCCTGACCGCAGATTGCTGCCCTGAGACTGAGCAGAGGACGGTGTTCACTTCCGCAAAGGAGGTCTGGGCTCCGGCTGCTCCACTTCCTCCTCCATTCACTGCACCCGGGGGTGGGGGCAGCGTGCACCGGGTCAGCTGTCACGTCCAACCTGCTGTTCGTTTGTCGTGGACATCTTATACAAACGGTGCATTTTTTATTAGTATTAGTTAATGCCCCCCAATTGTTTTGTTTTGCAAAACGAGATTAAGGAGATGGAGTAGCTTTGAAACAGATCTTCACCTGCTGAGACATATGAAATATGCAGGACGTATTGTATTGCTAGTATCATGGAGTCACCAATATTTTCAGTTTGGACTCTACCGTGTTTTCGCTATCAAAGCTACAGTTTGCATTCACAATGATAAACAAAGATATCGGTTATGGTGTAAATCCGACCTTAAGCATGATAGTCACATCCAATTAAAGGTATCGGAAATTTATCAAAAATTAATGCAGCGTGAAAGTGTTGCACTGCGAAAGTCAAGTTTCATTTGCCTTTTGTACACCAGTACACGGGAAATCCTGCTCACAACATTCGGGCATTAACAACAGAATTACGGCGCAGATCACGCAAGTATACACATAATAACTGCAGAAGTTCAAATAAATTTATAGGCCTGGATTATTAAACGTCTGTCCAGCTGAGGTCAGATATTTATAATCTCAAATGCGTTTAACTGTTAAACAATGGAAAATGTGCCGCCCGTGATGTCATGATCAAGAGGTTATTGTCAGAACTTGCCGAATCACAGAAATTCATGGGGGCCACTGAGTAGCTCTGGGTAGGGGAGGGGGGAGCGCAACCTTCTGCTCTCCAGACGGCCTCTTGCTGCGAGTGTCAGGACAATGACCCGGCTCTAATCCAGATGGGCAGGATGCCCCCCCCCACCCCTACAGGCGCATGCTGGTACTGCAGGCTGTCTTACTCAAAAAAAGGGTGCGTGCCTTGATGAGAAAGCTTTTGTTTTGATAAGTGAAATAATTATTAATGATATGTTTGCCAGAAGAATCAGAGCTTCAGATGTCTGTCCCACTTTAGGTGACTTGGAAATCCAGCAAATGGAAAAGACAACATTGGCGTAAGTCTGTTTCACATGATATAAAGACAGCGGGTCCTGCCCCCTGTGTTTCCATGGCAGCCTTAAGCGAACGGAGCAAAGCAGGAATCTCCCCAGTTACAAAGAGCTGGGGAACTGGACTGACAGCTTTGGTTCTCTGCAGTGGTGCCTCGGCAAGATCATCACAAGCATAACTGCTGCATACCTCTGTAAGTAATGCTGAAACTCACTGATATGGACTTCTTCAAAGTGCCCAGGCCGCCGGAGCAGAGCGAGGAGGCCTGTCCAGGACAGAATTGCTCCTGTGGTGGATTGCCAGCACGCCCGTCTGTACTGATGTTAGTGAGATCCCCCGCCCCCCCCTGCAAAGCATTTGTCCTTCAGCTAGATTCATCCAAGGTAAATGGAGTGCCCAGCAGCTCCCTGTACCTCCTTGTTTCCAGAGGAGGGGGGATTGAAGGAGCAAGGGGTGGGGGGAGGGCAGGGGGCCGGGGGAGCAGATGGCATGCCTGAGTAACCATGCTTCATGTCTGCCCCCCCCTTCAGCCAGCCTTCCATGGTAGAACGCAACAATTGAGTTTAGACAATGGCGGCGGTGGTGGTGGTGGGGGGGGGTATGTGTGCACTTATTTGAAAGGGAGTGAGACGGAGTGGGGGGAAGGCTGCTTGCTGCTTAAAGGAGGTCACAGGGGTCATGTTTGGTAACAAGCAGTGGTGGGCCGGCTGGGGGATTGACGTACATGAGGAAAGACAATGGCTTAATGGAGGCAGCCAGCGGTGCAGTGGAATCCAAATAAATATGGCGGGGGGGGGGGGTGTTTCCCATGAGGGGTTTGTAAGTTATGGCAGCTGAGGTGGGGAAGTCTCCTGGCTGGAGGGGACAGTATGCAGGGGTAAAATACCTGCACGTGGGAGTTGGGAATGTCTTCACACGTGAGCACCCCTCTTTCTCCATGCAGTTTGGATTCTTCCAGTAACCAGCCTTAATTGAAATATCACAGTGTTAGCATGTTGTTATGTTATGCTTCTCGTCCAAATGGGCTTCCAGTGTGATTAAACGTTATTCTCCGTGTATGTGGAAGCCTAGAGGGACTCGGTTCTGGCCCCCCGAGCAGCACTCAGCTCTGCCTGGCTGCTTACCTGATGAATGAAGTAAACCTATCGTGTTCGTGCACATCCACGGCATCGGCGTGACACGGCGACAGGCCACATGTCCTGAAAGGCGAGTGGACCTTCTAACTGGCGGCGGCCTCACAATGGGCCGACGCACCATGGAAACCAGATGATTATTGCATCCCCCCCCCCAACCGGACTGCTGCGCACACACCATCCCGCATCGTTTACACGCAACCACATGACCTCGTTATGAACGTCCCCCGTTCTCGGCCTCTCGGCTCCCCTTTCGGGCCCCTCCCCCTTCAGCTGAAGGGCCCCCTCTTCCTCCCCTGCCCTTTGAGAAGGTGTCCCAAAATGAGCTCTCGCTGTAGGGGTGGGGGGGGGACATGCTCCCTCACGCGCATCCGTTACAAGCCCCGGACAACCAGCCCCACACTCCACCCACCCGAACCACCACATCTGCAGGGAGGGCGGCCATCTGCGGCCTTTGTCTGCCCCAGCAACCCCCACGTGAAGAGGGGGTCCACTCTTCGTCTGTGGGTCCCCCTTTTTCTGGCGCGAGAAAATGACTTATTAGGTGGTCGAAGCCTTGGCGTGGGGTTCAGCATCAGAGGCAAAAGAATCCGGCTGCTTTTCCCTCCACCCCCCACTGCAGCTGCAGTATGAAATATAAACTTTTTTTCTTCCCCCTAACAGTCTCCACCCCACCTCGTGCAACAATGCGACTCTGTCTGAAGTAGGGGGGGGGGGGGGGTTCTTCGAAATCAGACCACACAAATAGTTCCCTTCTTTCAGATTTTATTTCCCATGCCCGTGAGACAGTGACTGTCATTTCTTTTTCTTTCTTACACTGATGCTCGACTGTAGATTATGAAAACTGTTAATATCATCTTGGTTGACGCTGGAGGCGGTACAGGGCCTGAAAATCCTCTCATGTCTCAGCCACCCCCTTGATATGTACTGCTGTTAAGTCCTACTTCCAGGGAGGCGACTCAATGGCACAGATGTCCATCACTGTTAGGGGCGGGATGAGGGTGGGGTGAGGCGTTGAGGGCCAGTTGAACTTGGAGACCAGCTTCTCGTTCAGGCGCATCCCCGATCGCCTCCCAGCCATATTGTATCCTGAAAGCCATCCCGGAAGCCCTGGAGCTGAGACTCATCCTGAGATTAGCAGCTGATGGAATTAGAGCAGCTGACCGCGTCGCGCTGAAAGGCCGTGCACATCCCGCGTCCATCATGCCAGGACGAGGGGTGGCGTATCTGAGGGAGACCCCATCACACACAGAAAGGCGAAGCAGATTAAATACCCATCATGTTTGCAGGACGGATATCTCGTCTAGACTTTTTTTTTCCCCCCTCATTGTTATTGTTCCGTTTAAGAAGAGGCACATCTTCTGATTATAGTTTTTTTTACACAGTATTAGAATAAATGTTGGGATGTCAGATTCATTCATTATGGCTCTTGGCCAATTTGCGCACATATTTGCTTGGGAAAAGATGCTCATGTCCTAAACCCCCCAGCAGTGAGTCCCCCTTTGATCTCTGTCGTCAGCAGGTGTGGCATTTTTCTTCTGTGGGGTGTATGCCCCCAGTACCCCAAACCAGGCCCAACCCCCATCACCCGTTTGCTACGGATCACCAGACTGGTAAAGGCTCGATCCAGATGGGCGGGAGCATAGTCTGTTAGGAGATGACAGGCTGCCCCCCCCCCACAGAAGCTAAGTAGGGTAATTAAAGTGTCATGGGGGACGAGCACGGGCCGGGACCCGGAGGACCTTTGCCGATGTTGGCTTGGTGATGTGGAAGGCTGCACCGACACCTTTCATTACGCTGTGATTTATTGGGGCTGATATTGCAGCTACACTCTGACCCTTTGCTTATTGGCTAGCCCTGTTTAGCGGCCGTCCGCTGAGTCACCCTCCCATGGTACAGCGACTCACGTAGTTCACGACCTCGACACATCTTCCCCATTTACAGGTTAACTGGAACAACTCTGTGATGCTAAACAATGCTAAACTCAACAATGCTAGATGCTAAGCAATGCTAAACTCAACTATGCTAGATGCTAAGCAATGCTAAACTCAACACTGCTAGATGCTAAGCAATGCTAAACTCAACAATGCTAGATGCTAAGCAATGCTAAATGCCAAACTCAGTGATGCTAAATGCTAAACTCAACAATGTCAAACAATGTTAAATACTAAAATACCAAATGCTAAACTAAAATTCCAAGCAGTGACTACCACCATCCATTTCTGTATTTATGTAAATTACAGGTCCTAAATATATTTTTTTCACCCACTACTAAGGGGATTCACATATTGAAATGAATCCTCTCAGAGTACAATGTGGAGCTTTCATTAAAAAAAAAAAAACATATAGTTTGTGGTATCTGCACACAATCCTATGAAATACCGGCACCGCAATTTAAGCCATAATCCCCTGAGGGCAGCTCTCCTGCTCCCGCTGGGTGCCATCTTAACCTAATGAGATTGCCACACTGGGAGGCCAGCACATAATGGGAGTAATGGAACCAGCAGAGACCCACAAAAAGATCACCACTTAGCAGGCCTTCCCTGCAGACCCTCCTGCCCCCCAGTCCAAGCGAGACATTTCCCATAACCTCTCAGAGACAGGTACATGTGTCATGCCCATGAGAGCAATACAATTAGTCACATGACACTGGAAAGTCTTGGATCTGATTGTGGCTGTCGGTGGTGGTGGGTACTTGATCAAGTTCAACACCTTGAACAACCTTAAACTCACAGACCCGCACAAGGGATTAAATGCTTCTCAATTACAATGGAAATCCATGAATTCTCAATTAAAGGCACGAGTCCCCTGTCGACACAAAGCCACCGGTCTTTGGGTCAGCGTCACGCCCACGCAGCGAGCAAGGCCAAAGCGACATAATTTACACATGAAACTGGTGAAAGAAAAAATACAACCCACATACCACAGCGACTACACAAACAGACAGTGACCATGTGACGACAGTCAGGCCGGCCGTCCACTTGGAGACGGGATTCAGGAAGTGGGCGTGGCAACCTGCGGCAGGAGTGCTGTGAAAATTACAGGAGGAACATTCCCACCACCTCCTGTCCCCAGACTCTGCCACGTTTGAAGATAAAACGGAAGAACCTTTGTGTCTCTGGGCCCCCAGACACCAGGGTAGCAAAGGGAGGCGTTTTTTGGACTGAGGTCAGCCCCGTCGGGCCATTTGTTCTTTCGGCTTGTTCTCGCTAATCTTTTTGTTTTTTTTTCCCTTCATCTTTCCCTCTAATTTACAAGGACAGCGACAAACACCATTAGGCGCAGAGTTAATTTCGCTCCGCTCTGTATCCAGGGGCGGTTCTGGGGGACAGTGAGCTAACCACCTCAAGACAGAGACAAAAAAATTCCCAGCAGGCCTGTGGTGCGTCAGTAATGACAGGCTGGCTGAAATTCAGGGCAAAGAGGAACCTGGGCGCCCTCCACCCTAATTAAAGGAGGGGACGTTCTCTCTCACTTTTTACCCCCCCCCCCTTTTTTTTTGGCACAAGTGCCATTGTCACCAGATGGCTTTCTTTGGGAACAGAGTTAAACAATGGTCACGGGCAAGCCTAGGGCCACCACCCCTGTCGACGGGGATTCTGCCTCCCTGATGTGAACCGGCTCACGTTTTGAAGGGGTCCCCGGACCTGGGAATTCTCTCCCTGAGCCAAAGGACAACGGAGCGTTTTTGGCTGGCGGGGGAGGAAGCGACTGGGAAACTTTTTGTGGACTGTGTGACGCTGGGGGTCGGGGCAAATTTGGCGAAAGGGGAAGGCACAGAAATAGCGTGACCGAGATAACAGTCAGGAAGTTTTCCTTTGGTAAACGCAGACCTTGTCTCACAAAGGGACGCAGAGTAACATCTGATAATAAAAGCTGATAAACACGTGCTTTGCTTCTGATAAAAGACTGATTTTTTTTACTTCTCGGGAAACTTTTTCTATCGCCTGAAGATTATTAACCATCAGTGACAGCTTATTCAGTCAGGCCTCATCAAGAATATCATGTTGCTAAAGAACTGATACTATTCTTTGTAAAAGTAAGTAGCTCATCGACGCGAATACAGTGCACTTAGACCATTACCTCAAAACAAAATAATGTATCTCTATTATCTTTTTCCAGGTTTTTGATAGGATAACACATGACTATTCAAATGTTATGTGCATTACTAGTAAATTCCAATAAAATGTTAATTTTATACGTTTCCTTCATTATAAGATTAATTAATCTTAAGTCTGCCGGCCGCCGTGTTTTTGAGACAATTTGAAATAAACTGTGGACACGGGCAGGTGTTCCCTAGTAAATCAAAACCCTTTCTAGCATAAGATCACAAGTTACTTTCTGTTTTTTTTTCTCTAGAAGTTCAAATGTACTTGGGAAAGACAACACTGGTTTTGTCTCATTCCATGGGCTCGAGGTTAGCCACAGGAAAAACGAGACAGATATTCGACGTGTTTCACGAATAAATTTTAGCGTCAGGGTAACGTCTGCTTTGAAGGAACCAGTTTAACTTCAGAGTGATTGCGCTTCATCGAAATGCACCCCCCTCCTGCAGTGTCCTGGCATCCTGGCCTTATCTGTCCTTTACGTTGTGCTGCCCTGCCATGTTTATGCTGTTAATGTCCACGTCATTTTCCTAAGGGAATGTCTACCACTATTAAGAATTTGTACCAAGAAATATTTTAATAACTGACCATGATGGTTTCTGCTTATGAAGATCTACTTCCATCTGTGAGGACTAACCAGGGGCCTGTATCATGAAGCTGGATTTTTGGGTTGAAAAGATGACTTGTCGGATTTAAGGTAGTCTGGAGTGAGTGTAGGCGTAAGTGAACAAAGGTCAAAGACAAAGTCCGTTAAAACTGGGGTACCTTAAATCTGACATGTTAGCTAGCTAACCAATAAATCTTGCTTCGTGATACAGGCCCCTGGTGGTTGTTAGTTCTGTGCCCATTTATTTACCAAACAAATATCCGGTATAGAATCACCATTTCCTCGAATATGTTTTGCTTACCGCGGCTCCCCAGAAAGGCTAACCATCGTAGTACAATAAAAGCTTTTGTGTGTCGTCTTCTGTGTTTGTTCTTCGGACCCCCCCAAAGCAGGACTAGTCACTAGCGCCCGGCACGGGGCGAGGTTAACTTCCACAGGAACTGCATATTAAAAACAGCCTCCGTCTCTAAGGCAGACTTGATTTAAAGCAACACATGGCATTCGGGGGTCACATGGTACCCCACCCCTTTTGAACTGCACGTCGACTGATATGGCATCGAAAAGTTCACAACTCGCTTGAAGTGCAAAGGAGACTGGTGTGGGGAGCTCCTGAACAGCGCACCCATACGGGGACCCGAGCTGCCTGTTGGTTGCCAGCATACAAAGCAGCAAAAGGGCCTTAGATCGCTGGATAAGCGGGCAGACTCAACAACTCGCCTAAATTTTGCTCTCAGCCGAATAACTCTGAGATAAAACAAACCTCTCTGATAACTGACAGCGCGATTTTTCTTTTACACAGATACTGAAAAAGAGTGATGGGAAAATGTTTTATTGCAGACTATCGTTTGAGAGTAATAGGGCTATAATTTGACTTTGAATTTAGTTATCAACGTGATTTTATATATGTGAAATAGGCTTAAAATAGCTGACTTGCCACGTCTCGGAATATAACTTTCTGCACGTTACCCCCAGGCCACTGCTGAACGTTATTTCAGATGCTGATTTTGCTAATCCTGCTGTCGTTAATCTGTAACTAAAGCACTCTGCCGCCCTGTTATCACATACATCTCCACAAAGCTGGGAACATAGGACACGCATTACATGAGTTGTTACCGTGCAGCACGGTACTGGCTACTAACAGGCAGACACAGCATGACGAGATTTCATTAAACACTCGCAGGTCAGCACATATCATTTCAGAGGGTTCATACACCTGCGGCGTGACCTTTACTAACGCTATATTTACCAATAAATGTCAACGTACCTATCTATGATATAACTAAGACTGCGTTTTATGTCTTTAAAGTTTTGTACATCAAACAGGGTTAGACGAAAACGATTTTGCCTGTTCCTAATGTCGTGCCTAATTTCTTATGTACTGGAGTTATAATCGATATATTTATACATACTTATAACCTGATATTTCTGTTTTGTGTTATGATTCCTTCTACGTGATTTGTTTTTGTTAGACTGTTCCTGTATTTCCATTAAAATACTTTATTAAATCCAATATATTCCTCGTGTCGGCTTCACTTGTCAGGTGGGCCAATTTCACTTTGCATACGTCGGAAACGAGGAGACAGGGCTACCAAAAGCATGTTCTATTTCCATGCCCATTTAACCACGAGGATAATTAATTAGGCCCAGCCCAGACCATGTCCCCGAGTTCTCGCAAAATAGCAAGAAGGCTGTAATTATAGTCTGCCTCCCTCGTTTTATTTCCCCCCTTTGGCAGTGCACATAACCAGTACGCCAAAAGAAAAAAAATCATAAGGAACCGGGTATAAAGACTTCCTTTCCTGAGAAGCTATTTCTTTATTATTATTTGTATTTAAAATGTACTACTTCAGCGGTCTCCCCGAGGTCCCTCCGCGGATCGCCTCTATCCTACTTCAGCTAACGGCATTCAATGATCCCCTTGTGAAGTGAACTTTCAAGTCTTTTCTGTGAACTTTACATCAAAACCGAGCGTCCCGCTGCTGCGCCTTTGAAGTGGCGGATACTGAACTGTAATGCTCTGTTCTGGCTGTGGAAAAAGGTTGGACCTGCTCTCACAGATGTGAAAAAATACGATTGGAAATAGCTGGAGTGAGGATGCCTCCCCTGAATCAATTTTTAAAATATTATTATTATTCGTATATATTGCTTGTTTTTATTTGAGTCAGATCGATTTATTACAAGGTTTTAAGATATTTTTCCGGCTTCAGCTTAACCACGCATGGGCACATGAATTACTAAAGTCGATTATGAAAACTTGATTACACATATGATTGAAACAAAGAACAGGAGAGGGCTGTGCTCACGACATTCAAACAGGCAGTGCTCATTTAACACCCGGAGTGTTTTTTTGAGCCGTGTGGGAATCAAATCAGCGCTGTCGGTGGAAAATTAGTAGTGTCTGTTATGCTGAGCAAGTACAACGTAAGGCACCAACTACAGGGAACGAATAACAGAGTGCACACAACTAAACTGAGATTCCGAAATGTCACAAATGCGTCTAAACTGAATAAAAAAAGTTTATTGGTACGAATTATGAGGGACAACGCTATTAAATCATCAAGTATTTGGTTTTGTTAGGAGAATTTGCGGTGCAGTTACAGATTGAGGCGCGTTGAACCGGGCGGGCGCAAGGACCATGCGCGCGGCGACGCGAGCTGACATCCCCAGGCATCGCATCCCTCACTCATTTATGCCCCCTTAAGACGCAACACAGAAGAAAGCAGAGCAGAGGACCTCCGTCAAAAAAGCATATCTTCCAGAAAAAAAAAAAATTAATTAATAAAATAAAATGGTCAGAAGTGAAAGGCAACAGAGGCGACTGAAATCCGGAGATGTATTTCTGGAGTCCGAGGGCTCGGCGGATCAGCGGGATTTCAATGAGATGTCTAGTTATCCTTTCAATGACGTGTTTAACGCCAGTGACTCTGCTATGGACCAGTTCGACACTTTCCTGAAAAACGTTCAAGTTTTACTGGAGGCAGCAAGTTACATTGAAAATAACGAAAAAAAAGATGGAAGTAAGTGAAATTGCC
>JAAGVU020000041.1:4450874-4504646 GCA_011763525.2 Mormyrus iriodes
AAACGTTCAAGTTTTACTGGAGGCAGCAAGTTACATTGAAAATAACGAAAAAAAAGATGGAAGTAAGTGAAATTGCCTAGAGTGGTGGTGTTTCCTCAGTATTTAGTGCTTGAGAAAGAAAAAAACAAAAAAAATATCATTGTCACCAGACTCAGACAACAAAGGACTGAGTTGAACGAACTACGAACAACTAGCTAGCCATACAAAAACGTGATCTGCCTCAATACAGTTTAACATAAAGATTTTCAAAATTCCAAGAAGCGGGATGCACCATAAAGTTGTATTATTAGCCCACTGTTTAAGATTCTCTGATTAGTCTTACGTTGAACTATTTAATTTATATCCATGTAATGCATGTGTGCAGCGATCTATATTTTTGTTATTGATTTCTGGGGTTAATACAAACACAATATTTAGGTTTTACTTTTCTTATACTTGGAAACAATATTCCTGTGAAAACTACGTTTTGACGCGCCCTCGACTGCTGGGCTCACAAGGAGCGTAGGATGAAATATTGCAATGTCCTCCAACTCATCCCACACAATATACATTGCGTGATCCCCGTCGCCCCCACACTCAATTTCATACTAAGGAAAAACTCTAAAATATACTGAACGGCCTAGCCTACATAAAGTTTGATTTAGTTTAATTTTTTTAATGTAGATGTTGGTCCGGATAACAAGTAGACGGCGACCAGATAACTACATTGCAGATGCTTTGATCTTAGTGATGCGGTTTTGCCGAGGAAAAATGAAAATCTGGTAATTTATTAACCCACTTATAGCGTTTTGACCTATTTTATGCTTCTGATTCCGAAGTAAAATGTAAAACAATACGATTTAATTAATGGGGACGGCGCACACGAGGTAGCTGTGTAGGGTAAATCGTTTATCGTACAATTGTTCTTGGTATGCGTCACTTTGAAAATGCATTTTTACCGTAAAACAAATAAAAACATAAACGTGAAAAATTTAGCGCGGTGGCTATGAATCAGGTCATTGCCTAAAAAAAATCTTACGCGTTAGGAGTAAAGATTCATTTGGCCGTTAAAATACCGTGTGCATCGGCGCATTTTCAAGCAAATTATCACTTATTTATTGTAAATTTAAGGAGGATGTTTTTCTACAAATACGGATGTGATGAGGTGATATTTACTTGTTTACTCGACCTGCCTTTTAGGAAGCAAGGAATGGAACCGAAACGGTCGTTTTTATTACAATCCTTTATGTTATCCATGGCCTTAAAAGGTTGCCCTCTTATAAAATACACCCTTAAAATGCATAATTTGTCTGAATAACTTTTGGTCACTGCAGAACCACGGAAAATCATGTGCAGCAATGCGGCGACATGCATCATATTCATCTTTGAATCAAATTTTTTAAAACATTTTTGTATTACCCAATTAAACTTCACAGTGATTCGGAGGTGTGTGACTAAACTGAACTGTTTATCAGAGGGAAATTAAGAACACCACAAAAAACGAAATGAAAAATAAATGTATATAAAGATATACCTGTGTCCATCTCCATATATACATATTTAAAAATAAGAAAAATAAGGCTACTAATTAAAGTTAAGCAATTACCAAAAACTAACAAAAATGAAATTGCACAACGCTGCATTAAAAAAAATAATGTGCTTCCTGGTCTCAGCAGGAGTACTCACATGGTTTCCACATGGAGCACATTCAACCGCTGTGATTGGTTGAGGGTTAGTTTGCTGACTGTACTCAGCGTGCATATCCAATAGACCACGTGGTTTGTGATGATGTCATGTGTTGCTGGGCCTGGCCACGAGTTGCTTTAAATACCCGAATGTTTTGGGGTTTTTTGGGACTTGTAGGATGTGTCGCAATTGCAAACGTGATTAAGGAAGTCGCATTTTCCGTAGCCTCAGATTCTACTAATATATGTATTATTTTGATCATAAGTGCATAACACCATTGTATATTTTTCACAAGTTGATTACTGCATTTCGATACACGGCCTGACCTGACCCGTCGTATTTTTTGTTATCTTTTTTCCTGTGTGTAACGCGCTTAAAGTCACGAGCAATGGTTTATAATAAATATTAATACATAATATAATAAGAACAGTCAGTAAATTACATTTATTTTTTAGTTATCTACTTTTTGTTGTTGTTCCGTTTTGCTGTCGGTTTAGAAGTACGTAACATCAGAATGTGTTATCGTGTTTAGATCAGGCTTGTGCTAGTAGTACCAATACAAATAGTCATATTATTATTTTTATTTTATTAGTACTACTATAGCTACTATATTATAGAGACTCGCTTACCCATGAAGCTTTGCGCCGCGGCCTGTCTCCTCCCCTCAGCTGTGAGGCAGGTAAACAAACTGGGGGTGGAGTTAAGCAGGCACCAAGGGGAATGTGGTGGCTGTGGGCTTTCGGGGGGAAGAATTTTATATCGTTTATATCTGTTTTGTACGATTTGTAGTTGTGTGATTCCTAAGTATTTTTAATACTTTGATATTATAATGTTTTATTTTTAAAAAAAGCGAAAGTTGAGTAAACTAGAGAACGCCAGCTACGAAATATTTCGGTATTCCGGCAGCTAGACGTAGCAAGCTTTATTTTTAAAGAATATTAAAAATCACGAAAGTTTAATTCTAAGCAATACCTTATACTGTATAAGTGACGATATCTAGTATTTTTAGTCAGATATAAATCTGTTCAGCAATATATTTCAGTAATATTCATAGCAAGCTACCTACACGCAGAATGACGGCAGTGCAACTCATTAATATCCAAAGGTTATTGGAGGCTGCGGAATATCTAGATAGGAGAGAGAGAGGTACGTAATCAGGAAATGTTATTTATTGCCAGTTTTTAAAACTATCATTGGGGTTTGTAGCGTGTTGCATTGCTTCGGTTGATGGCTCGATGGTGTTGTGTAAAGCTGCAAACGGCCGACATAAAACTGGGATTTTAGTGCATGCACGGTGCAGACATGAGCTGATATGGCTCCTATATGTACAGTATATAGTCCGTGTGTGATTCTGTGGGGGATGGTGAACAGAAATGACAAGCAGTCCGTCTTCTGCCTTTCTCGCCAGAATGTGAACATGGGTACGCTTCGATGTTTCCATCCATCCAGAACACGAGCTATCAGAGGCAGCGGAAATTTCGAAATAAAAAGTACAACACCAACCACAACAGGTAAGCGCCGCATTTGTCCTTTGCAGCCGATCCGGTTTTATACCAGTGAGACAAACTAACAAACTGCACTACATTGCTGCTGCCCAGGGTCGCCCTGCAATATCCACTTTCTGTTTCTCGTCGTCGCCCCGTACGCATTTTGCAGCCAGGACGATATGAACTTGCAAGATAAGGAAATTTACGAGTGCAAACATTTAACAGTAGCGACAGACCGTAACTTCAGCGTGCGCTGCATGAAGGCTCTCCTTATCTGCGTGTCAGGCAGCAAGACGATATTTTAATCTAATGGTACTTATATAGATTGCTATTAACTCATGCAGTACGATAGGAAGATGAAATAAGTATTGCGGGTGTTTTGGTGTTTTTCTTTGCGTTGCACTAGCACTTGTTCTTCTTTTGGCTTGGGGGAGGGGGAAGCGCTCTCTCATCAGCTGATTGTCAAACTGGCTGCGGCGCTTAGGTTAGGGACCGTCTGTACTGTGTTGTCTTCCATGTGTGACGAATACACTTTGCCTTTCATCGATTTTTCACAAACGACGTAACCTTCACATTCACATTTATCACCCAGATTATTATGGAAACGTTAACACCCTAAGATGATTAACGGTTTCAGAATTAAGCTTAAGTTTATTTTTGTCACGTGCATGTATTTCGTGTCTAACCCTTACGTGTAAAAAAAATCTTATTTACTGTTTGGTGATGTTACGGGACGTAAGGAATAGATATAGAATCGATTTTAGAAGCAGAAGAAAAGCTTAAATACGTCTTTTATTGTGATGTATTAGGAGAACGACTTAAATCGCGTGAGTTTATCCATTGCAACCTTATGGATAACGAAAAACGCGCAGTTTGTATTTTTTCGTATGGTATCCATTTTAGAGCAATGGCTGGACCCCGTATGAAGTAAACCCATCTGTTCATCACTATGCAATATGTGACCGCAGGATCGGTGCCGTAATAGCACGGTAGTAAATGATTCATTCTGATGTTTATGATGTGCCCGGGGCCATTCCGTGATCGAGGATTTAAATGAAATTAGCTCAGCCAAGGTCGCAGAGCGTAAAGTGACTTTAGGTGAAAATGCAGCTCGCGTTGGCATTTTGGGGTCGCTTATTCTCTCATTAAATCAGCGTTCAGGATGACGTTGCTGAATGCCTCGCGGTGATGGATTACGTGCGCTTGGTGCCTTGCACCATGTCCCCGCTGTGTTTTCTGCGTCCAGTTTATGTCAAGAATTCACTCTAGCCATGTAGCACATATCACCCAAGCTTTTAACGTTTTACAAAAAGAGAGCTGTGAATGTTGTTATTTCGCTCCTCCTGAATTGATTACACTGCCGTTTCCATCTAAAGGCTTCCACGCAGGTTTGCTTCGGTATGCTGAGGGCTTATCTACAAGCTTTCTTTTCAGTCCCTCGACCCAACGTACGTCATTGTCTCCCACGCTACAGATGTGTGTGTGGGCTCCACAGTCTGCCTCGTCTTGTGATTATAATCAAGCCATTCGTATGTATCCTAACGTAAAAGATCGCACAGGCCTTAATGCCTCCTGGCCCATGCGTCCGGCGCTCGCGATGCTGCACGCTCAAAAGGAAGGGTGACGTCACCGTGTCGAGGTGACTGCAGCTCGGACGTGCGAAGGGGAAGCCGACAGAATAGTCATGATTACCCTCCATGGTGTTTTATCTTCCCTGTTCACAAAAAGGTTCAGCTTTATTTTTTTTTGTTGTCCGTGGAGCCAGAGCAATAATTATAAAGATGAATCACCATTCTGTGTACTATCTCCGGCTATTTTCTGTTTTTATCTTGTTAAACGTGGAATGCAGATTAGTAAGAATATGCCCATATGCCTGTGTCATTTCCATAAAGGAAAAGTCCATGAAGTCATTCCCCATAAAGCACTCGTTCCGATTTATTCTTTCAGTGGTATCGAAAATGCAACTGCCAGCCATTGCACATGCAGTGTTATACAACACAGCCTGCTACCAGTCAGCCTCGCTAGGAGGTATTAATAGTAATGGCCACTAGGAGAAGGGCAGAGTAGGTCTGCCCGTTGTGTGCAGGCCTTCATATTGCCACGCAGAGAAGCTCTTCAGGGCCCGGTCCCCGCAGCCCTTCGGATCAGCATGCGGGGCCAGGAGGGCGGTTGGAGAGGTGGCCAGTCTGAGATCCGCTGCTATGGGTCAGATCAGCGACTAAATCTCCTTCCTGACAGGATGCATGTAGTAGGCCTAGAGCACCCGTTTTGTTTGTTTATGTATTTACTGTGTGTGTCTATTAAATAGCTTCCGCTTTTAACCGAAAGCTGTTGCAAGTGTGTAAATTGTCTGAAATTTCTGCTTTCTGTTGGATCAGTGAGTCTGGAACCTGTATAATCTGATTCCTCCCCCCCCCCCCCCGCTGTTTTTGGCTGCAGGTCCACACACAACGAGCTGGAGAAGAACAGGTGAGTCGAGCTGGATTTTCCTGAATTGTGCCCTGGGCTGCTTCTTCGACAAGGTGGCCTCGGTGCAGCAAGTCATACCCGACTCCTGACCAGCAATTAAAGAGAAAATCATATAATGAAATGCATTTCTGAAAGCTGCAGTCAAACATTAGTATACTTAAAAGGTGATTTTACAATTTGTGTAATTATTGTTCATTTTATTGCATTGTTTTAGCATTTATAATTCTCTTAATAATAATCTGGAGTCATTTGGAGGGAACTTGTTACCCTGCACATGTCCTAATGCTAGCAGGAGGTGACCCAGTTCTGCTAATTTAAGGGTATCCCCTCCTCTCTGACTCAGCAAGCAGCGATTGGGTCACGCGGTGCTGACCTTGTTGCTAAGGTGTCAGGTTGCAGCGTGGGGAGGTGCGTGGACGCAATGGCACGGTCTTCTTACCGCGTTATATAACGCGGCGTTGATCGTCATGTTGGTGGCTTGACACGGAGGGACGATTCACGGGGACTGCAGACTTTCGTACCAGCCTCGAGTAAAACAGTCTGAAAAGTGTGCGGCTGGGGGAAGCTGGGAAATATCTGCAGCCATTTCAATGTAGCTTTTTTTTTTTTTTATGAACTTTTTAGCGTTAAAGTGAAACGAGCCTCCCTAAGGTGGAATAATCAAAATGAACCACCTTAAACTTCCTGCCCAAACGACTGTGAAAGATTTTCTGAAAACTCTCGCTGCCCAGGTTAACTCTGGTTAAAGAAACACTTATTTAAATAACACCAGGCATTAACTTTAAGGAGAATACTAAATATTGAAATGTATATTTTGAAATGATATGGTAATTTAGTGTAACATAAAGCCTTTGCTAGACCAGGTGCAGTCCGCAAACTCACATTTTGAAAAGATAGGACTGAAAGAGAAATAATGAGCCTGTCTCCGCTCCTTACATGCCAGCTTGATGAGTCGGGTGCTGTCCGGTCGGTTCCACGGTGAGTACTATGGGCTGGGATAAACGGAAATGCCACGGGACAGCCCAAGGATGTGGCCTCGGTGCTTAGCCGTGATGTCATCGCCCGCTGGCCTGCCGGGGATCTCCATACCCTTCCCCCGCTCGGTTTTACAATTTTACAGTCAGGCATTCTTTCATTTTATTTTAAGGTAGCATATCTAGACGGATCAAGGAATGCAAAGTGTTCCCTTTATTTTTACTTGTCTCCGTTATCTGCCCTATCTGCTCCCAGCCCTTTTGTCATCCTCCTCTGAAGATCCGCCATATCTGATCGGCCGGACACGCCGTCTGTGTCTGGAACACCATCCTGAAGCCATGTGACACGTTTGGCGCCTGTCGTCCATGCGGGTGACGTCGTTCTGCTGCGGGGCCTTGGCGAGATAAGGCAGCTCACGTGTGGAGGTGGGGGGGGGTAGTTTCTCTGCGACGGAGCGAAACGTCCGTCAGAACGCCACGGCGGCCTGGGAGATGCAGTCGCCAAAAATCAGGGGGAGTCCCATTTTACTATCCGGCATTGCTGAATGAGGGCTGTTGGCTTCACGTGTTCCCACAGCTCGCCAGGTATTATCAAATGATCGCCGTGTACCGGTGAGATGGCCAAGGGACAACTATTCTCAATTAGAAGAAGACTCTGACTTCTTAGTAGTTCCCTTGAGTGTGGAGCTGGTCTGTTGGACGCAGATGGCAGGGTGTAAGAGGCCCTGACATGCCCCGGTCAGCGGGAGAGTGGTGAGATGATGTCCCCCTTCACGGCTGCGCTGCCTGTCAACAGAATTCATTGAGAATGATGCAGGAAAGCGAGACCTTGGGGGCGGGACCATCAACTGAGACATGGCTGTCATTGTTCATTCTGGATACATTTGTAAAGACGGGGCTCCGTTCCTGGAAGAGAACAGCTCCTTTTATCGACGTCAACCCCCACAATGGCCCCTCCCACAACGGCCCTTTTCATTACCTCACGTGTCTCCCCATGGTTGCAGATGGGACGTCCACAGTGAAGCAGGCGGGTAACATGTAGCCACAGCTTCCTCTTCATCATTTCACATTTTTAAATTTCACACTGTCGGTATGGTTTTTCTGATCTTGAGAGTAGGCCTGCCCTGATCCCTGTCTGTTTCTGCTATAAAGCCATCACGGCTGTCCCGCTTTGCTGGCCAGGTGCTATTTCGTTTAGCTCGGTGCCGTCTGTGTGCATTTAAAACGTAAGGCATCTTTGTCATTGCTCTGGGGTCACCACCTGGCCCTCTGCTGGCCACCGGCTGTAAGGTCTCCACCTCCTTCCATTTACATCTGTTTATTAAGCACATGCGTGTATCCAAAGCAGCGCGCACTTGATAAGGCAGACTCAGCCAATTGAGGGTTAAGGGCCTTACTCAGGGTCCCCAATGGTGAAGTCACTCTTCCAACTGTGGGATTTGAACCGATGACCTGATAACAGACACAAAGTCGTAACCCACAGAGTCACACACCACCCCTTTCTACACGCGTGCAGGCGTGTCCTTTGTCATGAGTGTGACGGCTGTTTGACGGATGGGGGGGGTGAGAGTCACGTGTCATTAAATTGGACACTAAGGAGCAAGTGACCACGGCGAATCATATTTAGGCAGAGCGACAGCCCCCCCCCCCTCCCGGTAGGTCAGCAAGAAACGGCTTAAGGGCCGTAATATCTGGGGGACGTGTGTCAGAGAGGTTCCCCACTGCTAGAACTGGACAAGGACACCCCCAAAACAGAGCCACATCGTCATACGCAGGTCACAGAGATTGGGGGCCGATTTCAGGTTCCAAACCACAGTGAGTCTGTAAGGAGCTGGAGCAAGAGCGCTGAGGCCCCAAGTGCAGGAAGTTTACAGATTTAAGCAGAAACTGAAAACTGGGCTACTCTAGTTGTTAATCTCCTGTAATCGTGTGCTGCCTGGTTCTCCGAAGGCAGGCCTCCTGACCTGCCCAGAGAAAGGGATCTGGGGTGAGCGGCCGGGCTTTGGCACAGGTTACCGGGGGGGTGCTGGTGTAGAGGCCATGGGGTTTCTGGAATGTGCATCTAGCCAGGTCGTGTTCTGTTTGCACAGTTTGGCGTTGGTCTGGTTCATAGGGCTGAAGCGAGAACTCGCCGGCTCTGGGGTTACAGGGGGCTTGGGAAACGGACCCGCAGCTGGCCACAGGCCTGCCACACTGGGTCCTGCAGCCCCCCTCAATCGCGCCTCAGCCACTGGGCCTTCCTCCGACATGGCGGATAAAAGCCTCCGTGTTAAGTGATCCATGCATTAGCACAGCACCATCTGTGGGCCGCGTTCCCACACAGCTGCCATTTTATCCCCCGTCGCGTGACGATCACCTGCTCAGCGCCCGTTGTTTTGGCCGACAATCAATGGAATTTGTTTCGACCTGGGGAAGGGGCTCGCCATTCACACCCTCCCCGCATACTGAGATCACGGCAAAGTAACGAGCGGCACGCAATAAACACGTTCTTCCACGTTGACCTCTGTGGTTCACCAGGTCCTGGCTGCGCTGTGGCATGCCGGAACCTGGGCGCGGTGCCGCATTCCTGCAGGGGATGCCTGACTGCCCCCCCGGAACGCGTCCTTCAGGAGGTTGGCTCAGGTGTGTTTACGCTGCCCGCTTCCACGCTTAGCTGACGGGGGCCGAGCCCGCAGAGGCCACGTGTGGCGGACGTGTCCCTGATTGACCTTTTTCTTTGTCTTGACCCTGTAAAGAGGAGTGATGCTCTTCTCTCGACACTGGGAGGTGCTGTGCTGCTCAGCGTGTTAGAGCACTGTGTCTGTGATCGGTAGGTCGCTGGTTTGAATCCCAGTATCATCAGAATAAATTCATTAGTGGGCCCCTGAGCAAGGCCCTGCTCCAGGGACTGTATGACCTTGCTTTCTCTCAAGAATGTACATCGCTTTGGATAAGAATCTTTGCAAATAAATCTGGGCAATTCTACAGCAGAGTTAATTGCATTACCAAAATGTCATGCAATTGGTGAAGGGTGCAACCCACTATGCAGTATAATTTGGTAGTTGAGATATGACAGCAGAGAACTGATGGTATTTCAAGTAAAGCAAGTCAGTTCTTCTCAAATTGTAGATAGATTTTTCTCTGATTGTAATTCTGTTACCATAGGACTAGCCGTAAATGTAAATTTAGTAGCTCTTAACTTCTGACCCGGCCTTTGGATGGGGAAAGTGATTGTGAGGAGCCATTTACAGCATAAAGTGCCCAGACTTGGCTTATGGGACCATCACCCAGTGCTCTGTTTAGTTTGCTGTATAGAAATCGTAAAAGAATAGAATGGTGGGCGTGTGGAGAGCCATGTTACCGGCCAGCTGTCATGTGAGGTGACAGGGAGGTAATGGGGGGTCCACGGGCCGCTCAGGGGAACAGCACTGCTCCTTGTCACTGTGACGCCTACAGCTGTGGAGCCTGGCTGTGTGGCACAATGCAAATGCTCTTTGTTCCTTAGTGACGTTCGGAGCAGGGGGAGGGGGGGCGTTTAGTTGTGTGCTTCATGTCTAGATTACCGTCGGTGGGTTGAGATAGACAGCAGAATGAGTCGACATATCTAAATGTGGCTGGTCATTAAAAAGCCTTGCATTTTTCAAAGAAGTCGTGTTGGGATGGTGTTTACAGCTTTAGTCCTGCCTGTCTGCAGGTTTATCAGCTTAAAGAAAACGCTTCAGGTAAAAATGTCTGTTCCGCCAAACTTTTCGTGATCGGTTCGAACGTCGGAGGGAGTAGGCATCCGTGAACGTGGCTGTGGCTTGGAGCTGTATTTATCGCCGACGACAGCGTAATTACAGGGCACCCGGGGGCCACGTGAAATTATGCATGTGAGTATGAGAAGGCCTAAATATGGCACACGGGTCAGTGGCCCTGATCGGCTGCGTTTAACGTGCCAGGCGGAACGCGGAGACTTTGTAGATTCGGACCGATATGTTCAAGACGTAATAAACAATCCTGCTTGTGCCACAAACGGGCCTCTCAGCCGCTCGGCTGTCATTGAAGGGTCAGGAGGGCAAATGTGTAACAAGGGCTCACTGTCTTTTCACTGACACGGGCCAATAACGCGACAACACAGTAGCCGTGTCAAGAGGCAGTGCCTCCTTGTGCCGCACCACCCCACACATCATGTAGGCAGCAATATGCCCCCCCCATGCGGCATGTGACCTCGGGGGGTGGGGTGTCGTCCCCTGAAGGGTCAGCAGTGGTCACACAAACGTGCGTGCGTGCGTGCGTGTGTGCGTGTGTGCGTGTGTGCGTGTGTGTGTGTGGTCCAGGAGATGTTTTCTAGGTGGTTCCACTGGTTCTCCTACAGTTGAGCTTTTAGAGCCTCTGTGGGCCTGGAAGGTCAAAGGTCAGAGGTTGCTTCAGGGAACAAAAGTTCAACACCGTACACATTGTACTTCGCTTAGCTGCCTTGGGGGATTCCACAGTCCTTCATCCTCTGATGCTACTCCATATATGTCGGTTATCAATAGCCTTTAATCATCTTTGAGAGCCATCGCACCTTGGACTCCGTGCGTCAGGAGTGATGACATTATCAAACTTTCATGATTGCGAGATAAACAGATAAGTCGGCGACGTGGGCTCGTCGGTGGAGACTTAAGGGCCTACCCACGCCCTTCTGCAGGAAACTGGGAGTGTATCTTAGAAAGTCACAGTGGGCGGCCTTAAGTCTAGCACGTAGAGGTCAGAGGTCATCGCAGAGCAGATGGAGTAAGTTTCGGCATTGTGGATGGTCTGGGACATCATCAGGTTCCAGGATGAGGCTGGACGCTGCTTAGGGGAGCAGTCCTGCTGATGGAGCAGCGGAACCTGATGCTCTCCATCTTCTTCAGGACTCAAGGTTGTGGCAGCGACTGAATCATGGCAGTTCAGCGGCCACACATTCGTAGGGCATGTAGGGTCACATGTAAAGAGTCCTGGGGGTTAGCCTTGAAGATAAAGATCCTGCGAGTAATTTGGGTGGTGTGTGTAGATGGGGGGTGGGGTATCTGAAGTTTATTTACCGCGGTAAGGAGCCCAAGGTCACTAGGGGTTATCTACAGTGAATGTAGGGAAGACTGATGGAGGGGCTGACAGAGGCGATGGGGGGGGGGGGTGAGTGACAGCAGACCAGCTCCTGCTGTACCTCAGCGTTCACTGTCGGCCCTGCATGCCTTCCTGGGGTAGGGGGCCTCCTTCTTCCAGGGGCTGCAAAAAATCGGCAGATTTATGGCGATGGCGGGGGCCGGCGGCTCCTTCTGGAAATGTGCAGTGCCCGGCGAGCTCCTGGCCTGGCCCGTAAATCTGCCCCGGGGGAGGGGGGGTGGGGGCTCGCCGTATGTGCCAGTGCAGCGACTCAGCCCTGTACCGCGCTTCCTGTCTTGCAGGAGGGCTCATCTCCGGCTGTGTCTGGAGCGACTGAAGGCACTTATACCACTGGGACCAGACTGCAACCGGCATACAACCCTGGGTCTGCTGAACAAAGCCAAAGCACACATTAAGGTACGCCACAGCCCCCAACCCTCTGCCATCTGGGATTGGGGGGTGGGGGGGGGCACCTTGGCTTCTTATATGACAAGCGTAGATGGCAGTGGAGGCCGGCAGACAGACGCCTCTCGCGTAGCATTCAGAAACGAGTCCTGTGCTGTCAGGCTGCGTTTGCTGTCCATTAGAGACATTCATTTACCACGTTTGCTGTGCTGAACATCACTAAACATTCCATATATTAATGGGGCACAGAGAGATATAGGGAGGTCAGTGAGTTACAGGTAGGTAGATGGACTCTGTCAGTCCCACCTGGGAAGCTCTGTACCAAGATTCTTTACCGTGCACCTACACCAATCTCAGATAGCAGGGGGCATAGTGCGCAAAGCTCACTGACTCATCCACCTTGCTGAGTGGTTCAGCCTGCGCTGTGATGGTGCGGATCGGCGGTACGCAGACACCACAGCGGCCAGTGGCAGATCATTGACCTCCCCCCCAGCAGCAAAGTCGTTCAATGGACCCTTGGGCCCAACTGGCCGTACTGCTTCCCCCCCGCCAGCTTTACAGCTTGATGGTCATGCAGAAATGTCAGTAGTCGCTGCCAGAGAGATCCTCCAAATCTGCGGCTATTTATAACGAGAGGGGAGGACGGGGCCCCCGGGGGGGGGTGTGTTCACTAAATTCATTAAATGTGTTTAGGGAAGTTCACGTTCCGAATATTGAGCTTCACAGTGCGTCTGAACAGCTGAGATGAGGCAAGCCGGTCAGCAGCTCCCGTATGGAGACTCCAAACGAGCCTCCGAAGCAGAACAGGACAAAAGGCATCCCAGCAGGACCGGGCCATCTCCTGCTTGTCCCTGATCTTTCAATCCCTGCCGGAGGGGGGACAGCAGCAAGGAAGGAACGTTCTGGTCTGAGAGGGCAGAATGCGGGCCGTGCTCATCAGAGCGCCTTTTCTTTCTGGGTAGGATGCCAGCGATGGAGGATAAGTTACTGCACTATTGTGAGGTTTGGGGTTTTGCTGCGGCTCCTGGTCTGCACCGTCCGAGGCTGTTGGGCAGTTTTATTCCCTGAAGAAGCGGATCTATTGACCTTCAGGGCCTCCGGTTTTTGCTGAAGTGCTGCTTCAAGCATGTGGGCGGCTTCAGCTGACATGACAGAAGGACACGGCAGGGTCTTTGATGCTCTGTGAGAAGCCCCTCTCTGGGACTAACAGGGCCATTCTCTCTGTCTCCCTCCCTCCCGTGCCCACAGAAACTTGAAGAGGCCGACCGGAAGAGCCAGCACCAGCTGGCGAACCTGGAGCGCGAGCAGCGTCACCTGCAGCGTCAGCTGGACCAGCTGCAGGGCATCGCCCCCGGCGACGGCGAGCGGATACGCACGGACAGCGTGGGCTCCGCCCTCTGCTCCGACCGCTCTGACTCGGACCAAGGTAGGCAGGCCGGCGTCCTTCCGTTACTCGCTTTCCCTACACCAGAGCCCCTTTCACCCACAAGTAACTTGGGGGGAAGTGGAACAGGGAGAGAGAATGCGACAGAGAATCGATCTTGTGCTGAAGCGCTGTGGATTAACATGCCTGGCTAACATGGCTGCCAGGGGAAATGTCCAGTCTTCTGGCTGTCAGTCGCTTTGATTTCTTGTGGCACACACTGGCCAGTGGTGTCTGAATAGTGATCTGTGTGGATAACAGTACTTTATTCATGGTGTGCCCCCCGGACAATTTGACACTTAAATGTCTGCTGCTGTTTTTAGAATCTCGTCCAAAAGATCCTGATGAGTCTTTGTTGCCCCCCCCAACCCCCCTGGCCTTGCAGAGGAGATCGAAGTCGACGTCGAAAGCACTGAATTCTCCCATGGAGACATGGACAGTGTCAGCACAGCCAGCACCAGCGACCTCGATGACCACAGCAGCCTGCAGAGCACGGCCAGCGACGAGGGCTACTCCAGCTGCAGCATCAAACTCGCCTTCACCTCCACTTCCTCCTAGAGGCCCCCGACTCAGCGAGAGGGGGAGCCATATTCAGGGGTCTGACGAGGCAAGCGGGCCCCTCCAGACCCCAGCCCTGCACAGTGTGACCAGAACAGGAAGCAGCTTCAGAGCGTGACCCAAAAGGTGGACCTTAACGGCAGTGAGCCGAATTTGCAGCTTCGCCCCCCCCCCCCATCCTTAGTAGCTGTACAGATGGCAGCACGAGATCGGAATGTGATACGCAGAAAAATTTTAATGTTTCGGAATTTTTAGAACTCCCGCAAAATATATATTTTTTTGTGTTTGTCGAGCTGAATGCTTCGAAAGTAGCGAATCTCACGAAAAGATTTAAATACTTGAGGGGAAAAAAAACATAAAATATCTTAAGCATGAATTATATATCAGAGTTTTATTTCCTTACAAAATTAAGCATCGAATTTGTAGGTTTGGAAGATTTAAGGCTAAATTTGCATTTAATAGGTTTTTTTCTCGTTTGCAAGAATCCTGGACGTCTAACTGGGATCTGAACTTGTTCTTTTGAGCTGGTCACCTGTGCCAACTGGTTCTGCAGATAGAGGAACAACTAAAATTCATGGGAAAACAATCCATTCTTGCCATATCAAGATTTATTTATTATTATTATTATTATTATTATTATTATTGTTGTCATTATTATTCTGATTTGGCCGTCGAGCTTCAGCCTGTGCTCAACACCACCACAACTCAAAAACGGGGAGGAGGGGCTTAAAAAAAAAATCACTCATTGGTGCTACATGAAACAAACCAACGAATCAGATAAAAGGAAAAAAAGAAGCAGCTGGCAGTGGCAGCCTGAATCATGTCCGTCTACAGGACACACATTCCCATTACGGTGGGTCTTGGTGCGATAAGACGCTGGGCCGCAAGGCGTGGTCTGGCGAGCAGCTAACCCAGCTACCATAAGCTACCCTGTTACCTGCCTACATCATAGCGGAGCGTAGAACCGGGCGGGGCCAGTCCATTGCGGGCAGCCGCCTTAGCAGTACGCAGTCTGTCCAAAGCAATAACACTTCTGGTTCTGTCTCAGACTTTGGTTATTTTTTTTTTCCCTTGTCTGAGGCACATACCTGTGTCCGTCCAAGAGCAAAGTGTACTTGCTTGTTTTGTATATAACTCAAAATAGTTTCATAAATTAAAAAGGAGAAAAAAAAAAAAGTTGGTAGTACCTATGAATAGAAACATTGCCTTTGTTGCTGTTTTTGTCTATGTTTTGTGCATTTTTAAATTATATATATATATATATATAAATATATTTTTTTTTGGGAAAGATTTCTTTTCAGAGTAATGATGGTTGTGGCATGGGCAGTGTTTGTCAAATTTGCTGGTTCAAACAGTCGAAGTTTTCATTCTATAGCTGCCCGTGAGGGAGAACTCACATCTGCATTTAAGACACAGAACAAACAGGGTGAAAGATAGACTTGCGTCCCCTGCTGATGTGGAGCGGCACTCATATTTATTAGGCTTGTACTCTGCTGTTTCTCAGCTGAGGAGCATTCCAGTGGGAGTAACAGGGTGATTCTACCTTATAAACCTCTCTGTGGTTTTCAGGTGTCCTGAACTGCACTTCCATGTCCGGCTTCCCATTTCTGCCTTTGGACTTTCATGAATAACCCATGTAGGAAAAAGGTGTTTCAGCTGGATTGGATTTTGTCTAATGTATATTTATTTAAGTTTCTCCCCTCACACAGCAGTGCAACACTTTATTATTTATTGTCCTGTTTGGTTTTATATGTTCTTTGAGGCGTAAACCCTATTTCTTATTGTCAGATTTTATTAAGCTGACGGATTGGCAGAAAATGGTCGTATAGGCCGTTCTTTGTTCTTCAGTTACCTTTGGCTATGCCCGACCTTTTGGAATGTAATCTTCACAAGCACATTACCAATAGCAGATAAGCTTTTCCCGTGCAGGTTAAGCTGCGAGCCCCGTTTATGTGACTGGCAGAAGACGGGACCCTCCGCACAGTCCTAATGTCCCAGCAGCCAGCCTGGCTCCTCACTGCACTGCCCTGTGACCTTTCGCCATTCCAGTTATCTGGCAGTGGTTTTCAGTGATGCCCCAGAGGTCAAACTATCGTCACAAGTCTAACCTACACATTTTAAAATGTTTGGATTTAGTTGATGCCACTTAAGGAGTTTACCTTGAATACATATATTTTTCTGGCTTTTATGAAAATGTAAGTGTGAAATTACTGTCAACAAATGCTTTCCTTATTATTATTATTATTCATTTACATCATTTACATTTCAGCTTGTGTCTTAATGTCCCCACTTTATTCTTACAGGGCAGATTGGTTTTCCTTTGTTTCATATCATAATTTGTAATTTTCCCCCTTTATTTTGTGAAATGCACTATGAAAAGGACTCGTCTTCAGAAACACGGTTTCTGATTCCTCCAGCGATCTGTCTTGGAAGCTTCCAGATCCATGGTGGCAGAAGAGGAGCAAGCGACCCCATTATTTTTGCATAGATGTCGGTTCTAGACACTGACGATGGGTCATTGAAATAAAGTTTCCACCACTCATATCTTTTCCAGCTATGTCCTGCTTGTCGTTCCTTTTCACAAACAAGCACTCAGCAGTTCAGGAATATGATGCAGATCATATACAAACGACTAATCGGTTCAGCGGCTCATAAAATCGGTTTACCGTGCAAAAGCTTCAGCCTGTCAGTACCCGTATTTCGTTTGAATTTCTCCAATTTCAGTATCAAACATGAAAATCGCCCCGGAGCGCCGTATATATTTTTAATCAGTCGCCACATACGCATTCAGCTCACGTTGGATAATTTAGGCCAGAAGGTAGCTAAGGTCGCCGACTGTTTGCCGTCGCTTCCGTGAAAAATGTAACCTACATTTCGCCAATGAAAATATACCAGTGTAAAAGGAGACACCATGGATCTGCAATTTTACAGCCAGGCTAATTGTAACTTGCCTGTCGCTCGTGATGCATTATTTACGCAAAGGCAGCAGGTGCTGCCATCTGCCGGCGCCTGTGGGAATCGCGGGCTGTTATTGCACCATGTTGCGGAGCGTTCGTTATATCATGGAAACATTTTTCTCAGCGGCTGCGTTTAGGTGAATTCATTGCCTGTTAAATGCAAAATAAGAATCTGGGTGCCGTATTGTAGGGGATATGCCAGACACAAGAACGTCTGAATTTATTTTCGGGTTACCCGGGATGCTATTGGGAAATTTATTATACAGTTTGTGGAAATATCTTTGCAAATATTTATCCCCGTCATAGTGCAAACCGAATCAGCGTAATGTTTGTCTCAATTCAAAATGCACGACCCGGAGAATAACTAATCAAATTACTTGCGTCAGAAATTGAGCAAATACTTTCCCCAGCGGTGTGTACGCAGTATTTCAATTTATGGAAGCTTTGTATATATTATTATGTAAAATGCGGGACGTCTTTCTATAAGAGGATTCCTTTTCAGTGAACATGAAAGCGCCGCTTTCGGGGATGAGGGGCCTCCTGTATTTGATGCGTCTATACACAGCCTTGATCAAATTATCTCAAATTACCTTTTCAATACAATAATAAAAAGCGTCATTGCACACATACGGTGGTTAAAATGAATCAGAAAGACCAGGGCTGGTTTTAAAACATGAAAGCGACTTAAGTTGTGTTTATTACAAATTTATTTGATGATTTAAAAAAAGAGATGTTTCTGAAAAATGACGGATGTTATATTAGTTTGCTTTGAAAATTAGACGGCTTGTTTTAGTCGTTACAGATTTGCTATCAGTATGCGGGATCCACCTGGGTGTCTATGTCTCCCTGACCAAACGATAAACATTTCGACTATTTCTTCACAGCAAGTTTGCCGGCGCCATTTCACAATGTTTTAAATGTAATTTTAAATTTGAAATAGAGCTGGGGGCTAATATGACTGTTACCCTAACTCTCATGGTGAACTGCTCAGTAATGCTATATTAAGCTGTTGTTAGATTACTTATTTAAATAACAGGGTTTTTTGCACCCTTTCGGGACTTTGACCATTTTATTCAGGCGACGGTATGAAATCTCGGAAAAAGCAACAATTAAAAGCAGAAACGAGAGCGCGTCACGACCATTAGCCATTTCTCTTCCAAATCGCAGCTACCATAACTCTGCCTTTTGCACTTTTTAATTTCTGCACCTTGTTTAATTTCTGCAGCCCACTTTCTCTTTACTTGCAGTTTCTCCTGCAGTAACAACACAGAAAAATCAGCGTGTAAACAGTGTGACTGTCAATATACATCACTGTCACGTGGCGCCCCCTATAACAGCACTGCGGAGTCTCACCCGATTTTACATAAAAATGAAATTACATGTACACACAACACCTGTTTATGTCGTTTATTGAGCGGTAGGGCCACATCTTGGATTTAAACCGGTAAGATTTAGGTCATAATAGTGATATATAATGCCCTTCATCGCGCTAGTAATACAGAAACTAAAAAAGAAAAGCTTCTGATAAGTGCATTACTGTACTCCTTGTTTTGTGACAATATGCTAACCCTATATCATCTTTTAGCGTAATATTATAATCCATAGATAGGTACAGGCATGAAGGTCAACGTTTAAATATACCTGCTTTTCAATATATAAATGACTAGCTTTTAATTAAAGCACCAACGCGCAATACGCATGCGTGTTCCGGTTTTCCCAAACGCCATTCATATGTACCCGATCTGAAAGCGCTTTGCCAAGTGCCCGGGGCAGTAGCGGGTACGAGTCACGCCGGCAATAAATGCGGCTGTTTGTTTGAGTTTGCAGCCATTTTGACGACAGCTTCGCCTTGCCGTTTCATACGTATTCTTAATGTGGTCTGAGAATATGTCCTTTTCATCAGTTTACAGTGCTTAACATACTCGGGACAAGCACAAAAAAGTAAACTTATGCAAACTCAAGTGCTCATGTATAGTTTACAGACGATGGCATATTTTAACATTTATTTAATAAAAGGTAAACACAACTGAAAAGTAGCATTTAGTAAAAAGTCCTCAAAAAGGGGTAGTGGGTGGGAGAGACAACTATGGCATTTCTCTTTGCTTACTGCGCATGTATTTGTACATTATACCAGAACAAAACAGAAAACAATGCATGACCAATTAACATGTAACTTAATCTAAGTTAACATTACAATAATAATAATAAAAAAAAAAAAATCATACAAGCAGTTCTGTACTGACACACACTCCTAGACGGATGGGGAAAGCCACTTTGTCTTAGAACAGCACAGCTTTTGATAAACCAACCCAATTACAGAAAAAAAAACCTCTACAGTTTCATAAACTTGATTCTTCCGTGTTATGGAAACTGGAATACGTTTTGCAGGTCTAACGCAAACCTACTAGTTTGTTAAATTAGTATATCATTACCTGGAACTGGATGCTAACTGGGTAAAAGTGGATGGGAGGGGGGTGGGGTACCCAAGTCCATCATCAGTGAACATCGATAATGCAGAAATGAATTTAGGCATAGGTCTAACTATGTATTAGGATGTATGCCTCATTTTTTTTTTTTAAAAAAAGAAAAACAGTCAAGTCTTTCCCCCACAAGCATGTGAGCCTTTCTTTGCTTGTTCGTTTTAAAAACACCTTCCCTCGGGTAAACCCAGCTCACAGACGATTGGGCCAGCTTGGAGCGGTCTGGCGGCCGCAGGACACGTGCGGCTTGTCGCCCCGTTACTGTGGCATGAGATGTCGCACGTTGTATTTGGATGTGTCCTGGTACTGGGTCATCGGTTTATCAGCAATGCCGCACGTCCCGACGCCGACCTTCCCGTTGACGCTCTCCGGTGATGCAAATATACTCCTTTTCACCTGTGATGGGAAAACGGAGCGGGTCGGGCACATTTTTTAGATGCCGTTCTGTAGCTCCTGACACCAGTCATTCCTCAAGCTTCTAAGCAATTCCAGGTGGTCTGCAAGCATCTTAATGCTAAATAAGACACTGATAAAACATGCATATCTGGGCTAAAGGGCAGATGAGCACAGAGACATCTGAGAGTCAGCGGACATAACAGTGCACACACACAGATCACTTTCCGCAGGCGTATTCCTCATTCTTCACCGACAGGATATAAAGCCAGCATTCCACAGTAGTGCACAAGCAGTACTAAATCACTGGGTGCCTTCATTCAGCAGTGATGCTAATCACTGACTGGCTTAATGCCCTGCATATTGATTACTTTATTACCAGATTAACCCAGGCCGTGACTGACAGGCAGCCTGCCACAGAGGGGCACGTGCAGCAGCCCTAACGAGACACCAACCTGGCCCTTCTTATTCTTCGAATACGCCTTGTTGTTAAACTGCTGCCATTTGGATTTCTGATCCTCACGCTCCTGTTCGAGCTCCTTCATGCGCTGGGCTTTCTTAAAGGCCTTCTTCTTCTTGTATTCCCTCATCTCAGCAATTTGCTCTTTCCTGTAGGTGAGATGGCAGTGAGGCCTCCAATCGACGCGGCCAGAGAAGAACCCAGGCTGTGGGGCCTCGCCTCACCTGGACTTGGACTTGGCTCCGTCGTCCTCCGAGCGCGATCCTTGCTCCACGGGCTTGAGGTTCTGCAGGGGCATGACTTCGGCGTTGCCGTAGCCCAAGAAGGTGACGGCAGCCGTGCCATTCTCCTTGTCTATCTCCTCGATCTCTGCCTTGTACAACCTGCCAATAAATCAGGGCTGTAAGCAGGTGAGTACGGGTGCAAAACACAAACTTTTAAGAAAAGTACACAGTTTACGCTACGATTCTTTTAAGTGTCCCTAAGACCAGTGTTCTCCCAATCATATGTCAACACTAAATTAAGAATGTGCACAAAGTGAAGTATATACTACCTCTAACGAGTTTTTAAATTTTTGTTACAATTTTCCCATATTTAACAAGGTTCTTAAGTTATTTTTGTAATCACATGTTCGACAGATAAGGTTCATGTTCATGTAATTCAGTTAAACAAGTTATTTTTAAATGACCTGTCCTCCATTCTCAGATAATGATAAATAAGAATACACTCTTACCATTGCACTGAGACACGTGACATAGTGTAGCAGCCAATCAAAGCACTTACTGTCCGTCCTCATTCCAGACGGCCATGCATTGGTCCCCCACCTTCCACGAGTGGCTTGAGGTCGTCACAGCTGTACTGCTGGAACTTGTGCTGGCCACTGAGGGCTGGCTTGATAGCAGGTCCTTAGTTAACTCTATAACTTCCTGGAAGAGAACCAGCGCGCCGTAAAACCTGCTTGCGTGCACTGAAAACTGTGGCACCCTATTATGCATGCGTTTCAAAGAGATCCCCGTTTCCACTTGTTGCAACCTGATTGGAGGGGCTACTGGAGCTTAACAAGCTATATTTGTAACCCGAAGGGCACAAGCGGACCTACCGCTGATGCATTTCTGTCAAATACTTAACACAAAATGTCCAGAAAAACAGCACAAAATGAAGTCATCATTATGGAATGCTCGCTTGCTGGCTAACAGCATGTATTCATGACGTTGAGCGCCCACCCTACCTTCTCAAGGGGATCCGATATTTACCTGCAAGTCTTTCTGGAGTTTTAGCAGGTCATTATTCTCCGGATCGGTTGATAAAGCCGCCTCAACTTGCTGCAACTGGGCCTTGTAGCTCGCCAACTGCTTAACCAGGTCATCAGACATCTGTATGGACAAGTGGCATTCATCTGATAAACTGGATTTAAATAATACCATACGTTGTATTCTCCTTCTATGGGGGCTTAATCATATCAAAAGATTTTTTTTTCCAGCTTCAGATCCAGAACCCCCCGTTAAGGTCCTACATACAACACACCAATTTAACACCCCCTTAGCGTATCATCATATAGCTACCTGTCACAAGTTCACTATGCCAGGTTAACCTTTGTAATCAGTTCCGGGGCACAGGTGGGGGATTTAAAATTCTGCAACTACAAACGCTAAAGAAACAAGGAAATATTCTTCCTTAGTGTCAGCACACCGAATCCACGGACTGCCCATCACGGCAGCCGGCATTTTCATCTCCATTACCCAGGTAACCTTTCCCAATCAACATAACGCCCGAACAATCGCCTGCACTCGTCAGCCGCCGTGTAGCTGACCAGATTTAACGCTAGACGTGAGCCCAGCAGGGTGTCCGACATGCGGAAAGCCTACATGGGCCGCGTCGGGCCTAGCGAGCCTTCCAGGCCGGCAGAGGCGGCCCACACGCTTAGGGGAACAACGACAGCATTTCGTTTCCGCTGCCTAGCCGCAGCCATTTTTCCCCCGACTGTTATATGCTAACCGCTAACTATTGTCTTACCTTAAATTCCCTGACGGCTGTAAAGAAAGGACAAAAAGCTCCGCTGTTTATTACGACTAATCCTGTATTTGTTTTTCGGCTTTCCCCCTTTCCGCCACCAGACCGCTCCTTTCAAAGTCTCGCGAAACAGCAAGCTGATATCGCGAGATTACGGTGACGCGTCACCCTCCCGTTCGAGCACACGCTCGCACGCGGCTTGGATCCCATCCAGCGTGGCCCTTGCGCGGTCAGTCCTTGGAGTGGCGCCCTTGAGTCGCTATCTCGCTTTTCATTTTCCTTTGCGTTTTAATAATCGTAAGTTTGAGCCGTAAATGCCGTAAGCCGTAAATCACTAAATATATATGTAGTACGGCCAGGACGTTTTTTATGTATGTGTAGAGTGAAATGTTTTAGTGCTAGGTTTTGAGACAAAATTAACTAAATTGTGTCACTCTATCTCATTACGCGTTATAGCATTACAAATAATGTTATTTATAATTCTGAATAATGTACTACCCTACTAATTTAGATAAAGATGTCGGATTCTTCCTTCTGGAAATCATCTAAAAGATCACTGGCGATATTAATAACTGCAGAGCATTATCATTTTCAGTTTGCTTGGGTTTCCTCCAAAGATGTGATTTCTCCGTGATGTCTGGCTGGGGGGGCGGTTTCTGGGAAGACCTCGCTGTTATTTTCATTTTTTCTTTTAATATGATGCGGCGTACTTTAATTTTTTTTTTTGTCAAGGGACTATTACTTATGCGAAAAGAACCGTTTTTTTCTTTTAGATGCCAAGTACAGACACAAAGAAGAGTATGAAGTCTTTTTCAATTCAATTGTAAGCTTGTAGGCCTACAGTTATCTCGGGTAATTAAGCGGATAATTGACTCGAGAATAATACTCATGTAAGAAAAGAAATGTGCTGTACTTATACTTGATGATTATAGTCAGCATACTAATTATCGTTGACGAAATTAGGTTATGTTAAGTTGATCCTATCTCCGGGTAAGTATCACATTTATACATAACAGCTTTGGCAGTTTGGACTGGTATGCGGTTTTCTGGGATTTGTGAGCGTGGGACCCAAGTGATTCACTATTACTGTAAAGGTCCACGACAGGAAGCTGACAGCGACCCGCCCCTCATAACGTCAAGGCCGGACCTGCTGCCCTGCTCCTTATCATACACATAGATGGCATGAGGAATCTAGATGAAATCAGTTGCTTTTAGTCATTATGCCACAAACCCAACACCTTATCTAGCTCTGCAACTTTTTTGTAACGTTTCTAACAATCATGTAACTTCCAGTTATTTCCCCTACGAGCGTGTGGCCAGACCTGCTGAAACCGCGCCTGTGGTGTTTGCGGTGTGCGCTTGTATCATGTCTAAGGTTCGGTTCGCTGACGGTCGCCGTGGTTTGTGCATCTTTATTTTTTTCCACATCTAAGATTTATTAATAGTAAAATCTCTGCCCATATAAATGCGATGATAGACGGTTCACTCGTGGCCAAATGTGAAGCGCTGTACAGGCTCGTGCGTGGGTGTGCGTCTTAATTGAGACCAATTCCAATGAATAGTAAAGGTCCGCACTATATATGTACAAAACATGTAGTTTTTTCCTGTATTATGGCGAGCAAACATGCCGGATATAAATAGATTTTACTCCGTGCTTGACTAAGCGCATCGCTGACAGCGACGGGCGGTTCACTGTGATCCACCGTCTCCGTCTGACCGACTGGAAATTCAGGATCACACAAGTTCAATGGCATTGGCATGTTTTAATAATGTTATTATGTTGGTTTGAATTCCGTTTCGGTGTTTCAGTCGTGCATTTCAAGTATGTGTCATCTTTTGTGTTTTGTAACATTTTAACCATTTTATTGACGGTTAAGTCCGCGACCACTGTAGGCCTACTCTTATTGCCACTTTTACATTTATTGAAGAATATCCATCTATTCATCCATTTGTCTTCCAACCTCTGATCCTGGTGAGGTTGACAATTGTAGCCTATCCCCAGGCAGTATAGTTGACACTACTGTATCCACAAAAACAGTAGAGATCTCGCAATGACACTTGTTAGCGATCAGTGCGTCAGCGTGTGTCACTATAACTAAAAACAACTGAAACCAGATACATAATAACAATCTTAAATGGAAGCCCAGTCTTTCATATTTGGCACTATCCAGATGAAATGGAGGGAAAAAAACATACACAGTGTATCTTATCAGTAGTGAAAATTAAATGAAAATCATCTTTCTGTTATTTTAATTGACACTGCAACAGACACACGTGTGGATAGTTGCGGCCGGTATTCATACCTGCACGATTCTATTAACAGTGTGGGGCACCGGGCCTGGGATGGCGCATAAAAACGGAGACATGGCGACTGTGATTAGGTAGTGCATCGCAACTTCTTGTCCTGTATAATGCACCACGCAACACCTTTAGGCTCCCAGAGATGTTCAGGGCGCCCCTTGATGCGGCACAACACATCCCTGCGTAATTCCGATTCCCCCCCACTCAATGGAGGATGCACCGTAAGTCTGTAGTGCAGAACAAACTGTGCGTGGCAATGCTTCGGGGACATATAAGCCGACCGACGGATCTATAAAGCCGTGGTGACCCTCGAATAAGGGGGGGGCTTCGTGCTGGACCGTCGTCTCTGCGCTGAGTGGGGGGGCTCGCTGGCCGCGATTTGCAGTCCGCCTCGTTTCGTCATATATTTCCTCGGGAGAGGCAGGGTAAGCAGCCCGTGATGAGTCATACCTCTGGCGGAACTGAGGGGCACCGGCTGTGGTGCGTATCCAAAGACTGGCCGCTAATGTATCACCTACTTTAACCCCCTGAATTATTCTCAGACAGCGGTGTGTGTATGATACATTAAAAATTACATTTCACAAACGCTGTTTTTTTTATTGAGTTCCCCGTTTGCAGCTTTCGGGGATCAGTGCCAATAAACAGCAACGCAAAAGCAAAATAAAAAACAGAAATGAATGCAAGCTGTGTGATGTGCAAATGTTCCTCCTGCATTTGCACATAGCCTATAGATTCCCCACATATTCATGCTCCATTCCCTTCGTCCTTCGTCCTCTCAGTGCTACTGCTATTATTGAATTTTACCCTATTTATAAAAGCTGCCATGTAACAACGGTTTTATGTGACCGGTTATCTGAGAACATTTCACATGGCAGTTCGTATTTTGGTTTTGTGGACACATTTTTGCAATGCGTGTTTTTCTGAAAATAACTGAAGGCACTTTTTTGACGGTGCATCTGTAAATATTCAGTGCTGTGAAAATGCGCCTGGAATAAATCGCGTATGTGCTGATGGGCGCGTCTTCCGCGTTTTATAACCACACGGTTCACGTCTTGCTTACCAATCTGTGATCGCGCTCTTTCACTGCCTTTGTGTTTTTGTTTACGCTGCCAGCAAGTCACTTTCGGAGGGGAGTGGACGCTAAATAAATGAATGTAAATGTAGAATTAGATTTGAGGCGCCGTTGACATGGCGACTGGCGTACACGTAATCGTATTCACTGTGGCAGAAAGTGCCGTTTCGCACCATCTCAGTGGCATTACTCAAATTGGATGGAGGCTTTTAAAAAATCGCAGCTGAACTGCGACGTGCGTCATTAGGGCGGCCTTTGCACATTCGTCGTGTTGGTGTACTGACTGGGCTAGGGGATGCTTTGCTCTGTGAACTCCACATTTCTGTTCACGTTACTCCAAGGACTAAAAATGAACCTCCAATGGCAATATGGGCATCGCCTGTTATTCCGTGTCAGCAATGGGGCGGGGGACTTGGCAGCAGAAGGGCCATCCCAGCATCATCCTCACATATCCCCAGGGCAGTGCCCACCCCCGTGGGCGAGTCCTGTGCAGAGAGGTTCAGTCTTGGGCTAGCTTGCCTGGGCTTGGGCCTGTGGATGCATTCCTGTGGGACTACACAGAGGGCATGTGGGCGTTGTACCCGATGACATGCTCTGCCATCACCCAGCCTCACCCAGGACAACTCGGGATGGCTCCAAAATGAAGGGCAGGCTCTTATTTCCACCATCCAGCATTGATACCCTTAATGCCACCAGTACCATCACCAGCACTGGGCAGTTTATTTCCATTACATTTTACTTCCATGTTATTGGCTCTTCTGGGCTCACATCCAAAAATGAAGTGATTTCCTCACTAACGGGTGATTTCTAATATTGCTCGCAGTCTGGCGTAAGGGCCTGTGCAGCGCTGGTCAGTTTTGGCCCAGTAACAGAGTGGGGGGTGTGTGTGGGTTGGGACGGGCATCCTCAGTGCATAATTTGCTGAGTGGGTGGAGCCTAGCAGGACCCCCGGGAAGGCATGGCAGATAGACGTGTGGCGAGCGGGAACAGATTGGCTCAGATTATTCAGCACGGGCAGGATGCACTCGCACCGAGGCGGCTCCGGCGTGCCGGGTTCCACGGCTCTCGCTTCCTGCCCTCTGGCCACCCTTGATACGGTGAGCCTGGCTGGGGGCCCAGCCGTACCCCACAACACATGCGACCTGGCAGGGGTTCGAGGGCTAGACAGCCGTGAGAAGCCTTTTTCGGGGGGGAGGGGCGAGCTTTAAACCTTATGGTCTTAATTACATTCCATAGCTTCTGCTATATCCATCAATATGATTATCATTATTATTGGTACTGAGAATAAAATGAAATGAAAATGAGATGTTTTGTTAAATGTCAGCCAGCATCCAAAGATTTACACCATATGCACATGTAATTGCACCGGTTATACACCATTTGTGTTTTTTAAATTTGGTTACCGGAGCATTCATGTGACGTTCCTCACTCCAGGGTACAACAGCAGGACCCTCGTGAAGATCTGCACCGCTGGCTTCCTGCTCTCCTCTCCGTTCCTCTATTCCCAGCTCCAGGCTGCTTTCGGCCTTGTTTTTATCACCATTTCTCTTCTGTTTCCATTTCGCCGTTGAAAAAATCTCTCACTTTTTTGCCGGCTTTTTTGAAATATGATCATATTTGCGTTTACGCGCTTGTCAGCAATGCGAGATGCATCCGCTCCCCCAACCCTATATTTGGTCATTTATGTTGCCATTTTTTTTTTTGCATTTCTGTCCCCACTGTGTTTAAACAGACCGCAGCTCTGAGTTGACATGTAGCTGCCTGCCGTTATGGCCCCGCCCCCTTCTGTGGTGAAAGTGATTACTTGTGTGCTGGTGCCCCCCGCCCGCCGCTGCGGCACGTCTACTCTCTGTTCCATTGCGACTTTCCTACACGTTGCTACACTTCCTCTAACACATGTCACTCTCCGCCCAGCACACCCAGATGTGTAAGTGGTTTCACAAACCCCACGTTCAACAGATCGCCCCCCTCACCCGCTATGATGTCAGAGAAGTGCCTTTTGTGGGGTAGCATCCCTACTCTGCTCACACAAACACGTAAAACAAATGACTCCTTTAAGCTGATGCATTGGCATATGAACAGATCATCACCAGCCCTCTCTGGACACCTACAATTTTAAAGAAAACACTTGAAATATTCCAAAGGGTTTTTTTTTTTTCTTGGTCCCGAAAATCTGATCGAAACTGAATCACCAGCAGCTCATGGGTGATCTCATTCTCTCGTGATGCCTTTGCCATTGTACTGACACGACAACATTATCGTGAACAGCCCGGTAATGTAAGATACGTATTTTTAGTAGCCTGAAATGTAAATGGAAATATAATGTTGGCCTCCGTTATCTGTAGAAATGAGTGTTTGTTTGTTTGTTATTTAAGATCCCTGTGAGACCATGTCAGGCAGCGAATCCTGTTTCCTGCCATGAAGGAAGTACACCGAGGCCACAGGGCATGTCACTCTGCAGGGCTGGGGGTAGGAGAGGTGATGGCCAGGCAGGAAGTTCTGCAGGGGAAACTCCAGGCGTCGCCCCCCCGCATGGATTTTTTTTTGTCCCTTGTTCGATTGTGAGCTGTTCTCTTGGCACATAATGCATTTTTTTTGCTTCATACATGCATGGAAAAGTGGCCAAACTCCTCATTTGTACATTTATGGCTGATTTTATGTTTCTGCTTAGAATCTACGCTGTAGGTCGCCGTGTGGCTGCGTACCCCACACCGCTGCCTGATGTGCACCTCCTCTAAAATGTGACTACAGGCATCAGGCTACGGAGTAGGGTGCATGGTTTGGCGGCTACCTACGGCAAACATTCTATGCAGAAGCAAAAATTAAACTTTACTTGTGTATCTGCCGGTTTTATCCAAAGTCACTTACACTGGGTGGGGGTGCAATTTATTTGTGCTCCATAGGATTTGAACCCACAACCTTTGTGTTGTTGATACAGGACTTTACAGTTTCGTGCAGTGTGATAGCGCCTTCATTCTTAAGAATAATACTTTCTTTTGAAGAAGGTGATGGTTAGTAGATGATGCCAGTGTAATTGTCGAAATCTTTGCAGCCAAAAACCTATACAACTGGCAGAAAATTAATTCTGACTGATTAGTCGGTCACTTGTAAGAGCTTCAGAGCAGGTGGTCCGAATGAACCTTCACTTTGCATCGGATAATTGTTATTTTGTCTCTTGAGGTGTATTTTACTCTCCTGTGTGATTTTGCTAATCAAAAAATTCAACAAGACTTCAGACTTTGGTGTGTGTGTGTGTGTGTGTGTGTGTTCATGTGCATACTAATGTGATTAACCTGACAACTGTATACATGTAATTCCTCAAGTAAAACATAAATGAGAGGCTTATAGGGTATCGCTTCTCAAGTATGGTTACTTGAAAAGAAAGTCCAGATGTAGCCACTGAAACTGGAAATCCAAGGAAGAAAATCCCTTTGACCCTTATCTGATGGGATGGCCGGGTCGGTGGGTCCACAGCGGTATGTGGTGGAACTGGACAGACTGATGCAGGGGGACCCGACCTTCAGCATTTTTCATGCTAATTGCAGCCCAGGCCCTCGGCCGCCCCGACTACGCAGCAGTCTTCCCGTCTGCGAGGTCCTTTCCCGCCCGGCGTCGCTACTTCTGCCCCGTGCATGGCGCTTCCACCCAACGAGGGGTGGGGCCACGATTAGCCTAGCTTAGCTAGCGCTTCAGGTTTGCAGCCTGAGGTCCCGGAATGTGCCTGAATGGATTGGCAAAACGAGGGTGTCCCTGCAGACTCTCTCATCCCACGTGCAGAAGCATCATTTATATCTTAGGAGACGTGGTGGTGTTAGTGCTGGGGCATGAGCTTATCCCCCCCGAATGAGATACTCCGCAGCCACCACAGAGGAAATGGCGTCAGGGTTCGCCCGAAAACACTCGGCCGGTTACGTCAGCCCCCGTATCCGTGCCAGACCTGCCTTGGAGGGGCCACTCCTGTAGCTCAGGCCCACGCTGCACTGGCTTCCTTCCAGCAGATCTGCATCCGCATCTGCCGGGCCCCTGGCGAGCGGGATGGGGGCCCGTGTGGTGGGGGGCCCCCTGCAGGGTTTACAGCAGGGTTAAATGAGAGGAGGGAGGGTTAGAGAGCTGGCAGCGCTGGGCTCGGCTCCACCCTAACCCTGCCATCAGCGGGCCGCTCCATCTGTCTGATCCGCCCTCGGGGGGGTGCTGGCTGACGGTGCTGTGTTCGGCGCCAGAGCTATGGTGTGCACCGGCCCTTTAAGACTCTCGCTGATAACGGCGCAAACGCATTCCTCACCTTCTACACAGAGCAAACGCACGAATCTCACACTGTATACTCATGACTCTACACATGACTCTATATTATATGCAAAGTGTCGCAGAGTTGATGCCTCGTTAGCACGTCGCAGGTACAGGGACAGTATAAATAGGCTTTTTAATAGGCTTTGTGCTTCTCAACCAGGCAAGATCTTCAGTTGGTCTAAAAACAGAACATCGATGCAGAGAATTCCTGCGATTATTTCACATTTATCAGTAATCTAATCATTGCTCAGCGTAATCTGCCTTTTTAAACGATATCAGATGATCATGTTTACCTGTTTATTTATATCACATGCTATTGTCATGATTTCTATTGTAAAGTGCTAATGTGATTTAGCCATTTTAGCCAATTTCGCTAACCGTCTAGGTGTGTCTTGGTTACGTTTGCTGCTACATTTTTTCAGTTATGGTAACCCTGTTAAATCAGGCATTCGCAGCATTGGATCATGTCTGCCTTGGACAAGATACTTATCTCCCCTTGCTCCATCTGTCTCACCTCTGAAGTTCCCAACACGTCCCACCTCCAGTGGGAATGTCGCCCCCTTTGTTCTGCTGGTCGGTGGCTCTTGCTGCCTTACCGCAATTGGTCCGCAGCCATGTCACCTGACCCTATTGTCTTTGTCGGGATGTTACTCATGTTCTGTAATGACTCAGATTTGATATTTGGCTTTAAGTGGTTGAATCACGAGTCTTGCTTATTTCCATAGTTTTCATAAAATGTGTGAAAGAACAGGTCAGCTGGATCTCCTCCTGTTCTGCTCTATTACTAAGTAAAGTGGTCTGTTAAAGGATCATGTAGTCGATCAGTCTGGGGGAAGTTCTGATATTGATCTACCGTTGTTGATAAGCGACCACCTTTGGCGTATGCGGCCAGCTCAGGGAGCCCGGGCAGAAGACCACATTCCCACCGCACTCTCCTTGTGCCTGAGCATCCGTCCATGAGATGCTATCACAGGAGCCCTCGCTCCACCCTTTCTTCCCCAGACTCCGAACCGACGATGTCGTGGATTTGGGGGCGGGTCAGACGCTGCGTCTGTCACAAACTCCGCCCCTCAGTGAGTCACCAGCAGGATCACTCACGTCTGAAACTCGATGCTTTCTCCAGTTTGCCGACTCTCTACTTTGGAACCCAGATCCAGACCACAGTATCGTTAATATTCGTATCGCCCTGTTTATTAGATTGCCAGCCTGTGTAGTGAGAACAGAGAACACACAGGCACAGCTTCTGCAGACTCTTCCACAGCCTAACGGATTAATATTCGTAATAATTGTACATAATGTATATTCTCAGACATGAAGGTGGCAGTGGTATAATTTTAGCTGCTCCTGAGAGAGATAGTCAGCGTAGCTTCCAGCTACAGGATGTGTCACCATCTTTTGCCAGTGTCCCCTCCCACCCACCCACGCAGACAGACACACACACACACACACACACGCCCCTCCCCGATGTGACCTTCCCTCCTCCCCACTGGAGCCCTGAGTATTAATGCCCGTAGGGGAAGGAATCATTCTCCACCTCCCTCGGATCAGAACCGACACGCAGCATACGGAGCCGTGAGTCACACGCGCACACACACACACACACACACACACACACAGACATGCGCGTGCACGCGCACCCAGGTCCTCATTAAGGACAGCAGAGCGAGGTGGCGATGTCATAGCGCTCCGAGATGAGCCAGGCCACCTTCAGGAAAACTCATATCTCTGTAACCCCCACCCCCCCATTTTCACACCCACGTTCCCCGGGCTAAAATTAATTCTCTGGGTCTAGGCAGGATGACTGTACTCTTCTCACCCAAAAGTGAAATTTCAGTCAGGGCCACGATTTTGCCCGCGAATCTGCACAAAGCCTGCTGCACACAGAGCCACTCTCAGATATTTGGAATCCAAGCATATTATCTTATCAAGAGGCGGCAGGGATTAGCGGTTAGATTTCCGGTGGCACACTCTGAGACTACTGCAGGAAACTGTCACGTAACTCTCTGCCGTCATTGAGGGAGTCTTCCCCCCACCTTTTTGTCAGATGACGGAGAAAAAAAAACTGCTCCTTGGGTAGGGAGGCGGTCGTCGACTGATCTAACTGCCAGGCCACTACGCCTCTGAGTGTATTTGGCTCTTTGTCTCCCACACAGGTGAGCTGGGGGGGGGGGGGGGGAGGGGGCGGAGGTGACAGCCTGGATGACTCAAGGACGTCCCGTCGTCTGTAAGTCAGCAGGGGAGGGCAGCTTCAGTCCCTATGCGATGAACCCCTCTGATTCCCCACGTAGAGGATTGGGGGGACAGAGTGTCTCGCGTGTCAGCAGAGCTGTCTCTCCGAGGTGCCAGGGAGACCGTTTGTCCGTTACAGTCATCGAAGTTCCTGCACGTAGTTTCGTCTTTTACTGTCACCATGCAGTGGCTTCGCTTTCATTTACATCTCTGCCCGCAGCTTCTCGTTTTTTATAAACCGCCCCGGTGAGCACCTGTAGGCAGCGAGAGAGACAGCTGTGGCCTCGCTGAGGCTTCGGGGGAAGACCAAGGTGCCATCGGCAGGCCGGAAACAGGGCGGGGTGAAAGCCACAGACGTCGCCTGAGTGTCAGCCAGCTGGGGCTACAGAGATGAATCGGAAGTGAACCCCGGTCCATCGATGTGACGTGGCGCTGACCTCTGGGTTATCGAGGCCGTAGAAAACCGGCAGAATAAAGAATGATGAGTTGTTTTTGTTGCTGGTGTGTAAATGGAGCCACCATTGTTTCTTGAGGGTGGGGGTGTGTTTATTTAATAAAGCTTGGACTTTGTTAAACATGCCAAATATAGAAGTGCACGTGTAAACACATGGAGGGTCCCCTCAGAGTCTTCGAAGCAGCACTCGTTACTATAGTGTCATTTAAGATCACATACGATTGGCTGTGGGTGATTTTCCCCCTGACCCCAATCCTGAGCTCCGGTCCCCTGTACATGATACCTGGGCACAGAACAAAATGATATCACCCCATTATGCAGAGCCCCTCCCCCCTGGGCCTGGGACAATTTTCCCAGTGGATCCCCCAAGACGGTGGGCCTGCCTGATCAACCTCCCAGCTGCAGCCAGTTCCCAAAACTCAATACAGACCCTTCCCGGGTTACGATGGTCTGTGTTACGATATTTAGACTTTACGACAGGTAAATGTTTTTCACTTTCAGTACATTATTCAATAAATTACATGAGATATTCAGGACTTTATTACAAAAAAGGCTTTGTGTAAATGATTTTGCCCACCGTAAGTGTTTTATGTATGTTTAGGCTAGGCTAGGCTAGGCTATGATGTTTGCTAGGTTAGGTGTACTGCATTTTCGTCTTACGATAGGTTTGTTGGGACATAACCACATCACACCCTGGGGAGAGGCTGTACCTGTTTTGTTTTGTTTTGGTCCTTTGTTTTGTGCCTCTTCACTCTTTCCTGTGTCCTCTCCTGTCCCCAAATCCAGTCCCTATTCCCTCCTCCCATCCCTGTCTACTGTAGTTGTTCACCTTCCCCGCTGGAAGGCACTTAAATGTTGTAAACAAAGGCTTGATGAGTCACTCTTTTACATTTAAAAATGTGTCCAGACAGACCTGCATCTGCGCACATGTGGAAATGGACCGTTCCGTCCACATTGCAAGCAGGAAATGAAAGCACATCGCATTTCATGCGTTGGACTTGTCAGAACATCGGCACATATTAACTGCCACAGTCGTACTGCTTGGTTTCGGCGTGACTGCCTGATGTTACAGGAAGCATTTCATGGGAAAATGCTATTATTTGTTTTTTACAACCTCTAACTTTCAGTATAGGAATCAGACCTAAAGTAGCATTGTGCAAGTATTAGACCTACCCATCCCCCTAAAAATACATGTGGCTATAGACAATGATGTAAAATTACAGGAGGACACGATATAAATATACAGAGCATATACCATCCCAAGTGGCTGTCCTTGTTGTGGCTTAGGGTTTCCGCTAAAGGAAGTCAGCTTGGTGGTCTGGTGGACTGTGTTCAGGCAGTGTTGTATCTTGTGGTCATTTGTATGAAATAAAATTAATCACATTTTATGTTACTGTACTGCTGAGCTGGACCCGATTGCCGTCTTCCACCAGACTTTTCTGGAAAGTCCCGAAAAGCATCAAGCTCGCCCACATCAACTTATGTTGCGTGGGATTGGCTGAATGCTCTTATTCCATCTAGGAGGTTTTGTCAGGTCTAGCCCTACATTTAGCATATGCTATGTCTTAAAAATAAACCGCATATATAATATATCTATTTTGACAGTGCTATATTAAACATCTTGGGGAATTCTAGAAGACAAACAATTATCAGCCTTTCACTTGGGTTGCGTTGCTTTGTATGATATTCGTGCAATTGGTTTTTAGTGCAAGGGTGTAGATTTGGGTTTAGATGGTAGGGACATGTCCATGCCAACATTGCGGGGGAATAGCATGTGTGACTGGGGGCGGGGGGGGGGTTGGGGCTGATTTGGTCCCTGTTAATTCCCTTGTTTTAATGTAATAAATATGGTTAGGACAATGGCACAGTAGCTACAGCCTGTGGCGCTCACTCAGTAAAGACTAATAACGATTGATTTAATTGCTGCTGTCATAATCATGGAATTATGGTAATGAAGATGACATGATCAACCCCGCATGAGACTTCAGAAGCTGCTTTATCATGTGGATTGAGTGACTACATTTTTCCAGATGATCAGTTGCAGCTTGGTGAATGACATCATCGCCATGATGATGTCATGCAAGAGCTGGGGAATGGAGCCATTAACTTAACACCATCGCACACGGTCGACAGTCACCATGGAATGTGTGACCGCTCACTGCTTTCTATAAGGCTGGCGGTGAATTGGAATGCAGAGAGTGGGAAACAGCAGACGGGACGCACCCGTAATGTAGCCATTTGCCTGTGGGGCACCGGACAGCGTAGCAGTTCAAGAAATGAGGTTGTGGGATCGAGGCTCAGGTACAGTTTCTACCAAAAGCATGCCAAGCCAGAACCCAGGCTGCTCCATTCTAGTATCTAGCTAAAGTGAGTGAAACTATATAGATGTACATGCTAAGCAAATTTCTGCAAAATTACCGGGCCACAAAGAGGATCTACACATCCTGTGTACTGAAGACTCAAACATCCCACATGTGATTGCATGTCATTAAGCATTTCTGCATAAGTGGACTACTTCTGGATAAGTGGAACTCCTAACCTTTTATTTTAAGGTGCGTAATCAGTGGTGACGGACGGCCAAAGTATGGTTTGCTTGCCGATGCCATTGTTTGAGAAGAAGTCCTGTGGAATGGATGTGGGTGATTTGCCGTGGGCCCTCGGGAACGCTATCTCGTTGGCGCTCAGTCCCGAGGTGACACATCGTCATCGCCCCACAAGGGCTCTGCCGGTTACCGGCTTGCAGCCCGTCGTCCAGTTGTTATGACAACCGATTGATTGTCACAGCCCGTGTTTCCTGTTGGCAGTGACCGAACGACGGCAAGAGCCGAAGAAGGTCATCAAATTAGCTTACTAAGTGTAACTCGAATCAGTGACACTTTTTGTTACTGCGATGACAATAGAGGTGGAGAAGCTACCCACACTTCCTTGCTGTGAGAATGAGAGAGACTGGGTGGTTATTTCCATCCGCAGGCTGTTATCTCACAGTTATCTCACCTATTAAAAAAACGAAAAACCCACACACTGCTGGATTGTATCCTCACCATAACAAGCCGCAATTCGAGATCATCCAGTGTGATACGGTTCTGATAAACACCTCTTTCAGACCACGGGCCTGTTAAGAGACGCAAAGTCAGCCGAAACGTGCCGGGAGCCGTCATCAGAACCGCAGAATGCCGCTGGTTAGATCAGTTCCACCACTCATGTACAAGACGGCCGAGCCGTCAAGCAAAATCAGGGAATTCGAGGCGCTGGATTCCTGCCCCTGTAGCCTGATTGCATTTGAGGAAAGGTGAGGCAGCCTCGGGCCCTATCTTTCATTGCCGGCGATGATGGTAGGCCGCAGCCTAGAGGAGTGCTCGTCATGAGTGAATAAGACCAGAATTATGAATGTAGGCATGGCACGGGAATGGGAGTGAGTCAGGGCCCAGGAGTGTGTGGCCAAAAAGCACGAAAGGGTACAAGAGTAGACAGATCTCCCTCTGTGTGTGTGTGTGTGTGTGTGTGTGTGTGTGTGTGTGTGTGTGTGTGTGTGTGTGTGTGTGTGTGTGTGTGTGTTTTTGTTGTTACTTGGAAGAATTTGTCAGAAATGATCATCTCTGTCATCCTCCGGTTATATTAAAACATTCATCTTCATTTTAACATGGTAACCTTAAAGATACGGCTCTCGCAGTCAGGCCTGAACATGTGGAGTTTTCGCCGGTTTCCCCACATCTGCATGCTGGCTGACAGAAACCCAGAACTGAGTGATCTTTGTCTCGTTGGGAAATGCCGCGGCTATTTTAGCGTAGCTGTGTACATACACTCATAGCACCAGGAAGCACCTGTACAGCAGAGAGGGGACCTCTATTGTCTCCCTACTGCGTCGAGACTTTTCTGTGGAATTCACGTGTTAATCAGGAAATTGCTCATTAGGGTGCAAGCTGTGAGGGTGAATCACAAAAGAATCGCAGCTTTGTGCCATACCTGGACTACACTATAGGCAGATTTTGCTTCGGTATTGGCTTTGGATGAGCTAAACAGACACCTTGCGGGGGAAGTAGGCCCAGGTCATGTGACATTGCAGTGTAAAGGTCTTTGCATATGGCCCCTGGGCATCTTGAACTCAAATGCGTGATGTCAGGCCTCCACTGATAGACAGAGAAAGCGGGTCATGAAATACAGATACAAAGTGGGGGGTGGGGCTGGAGAAATGGCCTTGTTTATTCACACATGCTGGCTTGTACTCAACCCTCTTATCAAAGCTCACAGAGGACAAGGTGTCTTATTATCTATGATGAATTATGCTCTTCACACTGACTGCAATCTGTACTGAGCAGTAATTGTGACATTTTTTTTTACCTGAGAATTTGTCGTGTGTGGGGGCCACAGAATTTTCTAAACTGATTTTCAGTGTTATTAGTAAAGCTTTTATTTATCAAATATCTAATTATTTTGAGAGTAATCATTAACCGCAACTGCATACATAATAATTTATGATTAAATGCAATCCTGCAAGCCTTTCAAACGAAGCTTTTTTTGGTAATCTCATAAAGCGTTTCGTGTTTACTTGTTTTTTTTTTGTTAAGGCTTTTTCCAAAACATTTTTGTTTGAGTTTTGATTCGTATGCTCACGCACTTTCTTTTTACCTCACGGGGGTTAAAAGCACTTTCTAATACGTCTTAACAGCTTCTTATGCTGGGGTGTTTCCTTTTTTTTTTTACACGTTGGTTGTACTTTCAATCTGAGCCTCTTGCCGATGTTGCACAAGCGCTTGGCTCGTGCATCACCCTAAGCAGCAATCGGAAGCGGCTGCGGACCTGCCGCGCCTTACGGCCGAAATGGCTGGCTACCTGCCTGCAGACGGCATAAACAGATTAAGGTAAGTGAGGGTTTCGGGGACGTAAAATACCACCCTGCCAAGAGGAAAACGGCTTCACTGGTACATGCGTAGGTACCGTAGGAATAGAATCTGCAATCTGATTTTGCACACTCACATATATGCTATAGCACCCATTTCCCCAGTCATTGCATTACAACAACATTGCATCCTTCAGGTTATTTTATATTCCCTCCCACAATTTATATTCCCTCGCATAAATTTTTTACTGTATCACATTTTGAGACATAGATCCCGTTTTCTCCCCCGAAAGCATAGAATAGATCATTCTTATTCTGCTTTGTTTTTTGTGTTAACGTTAATGAATCTGGTAGAAAATACTTCTACTCTCTGTTGTGACCTTAACGTAATTGGAAAACATATGGGTGGTGTCTGCCCACACTACTGTGATGTCATACAGAAAAATTAAACCCAGCCCCTATGGCAGACTGCCTGGCGTCGTAATCCCGGTATCACCCGTTATCATCCTTTCATATAATCAACGCATCCTCTGTTGGTCATCATCCACATTATCTCTCAAAGAGAAAGAATAAAGACGGTTCGATGCAAAACTGATCTGTCTCCCTCTATCCGGAGGACACAAACGAACCCGTACTCGTCTCTTTTGTGTCCCGAGCCTTTATGCCTCGCACAATATATCACGTCTGTTGTTTTATTCTGAAATCGTGTTCTTCGTTTAATCTGTAGGGCTTTAATTTTTCGAGTCAATATTTTTAAATAGTATACTTCTGAATGTGTCCTTTTAAGCCTGTTACCGTATTATCAGATTACAATCTACGGAATTGGAACAGGTGGCTAAAAATGGGAACAGAAGGAAGGTGATATCAATGTTATCTTTTTAGTGAACCTTTCATTTTATCTATTAATTTAGAAGTTAGTTTTACAACCAATGTTATTTTAATATAATCGATCCTTTCAGTACAATGAAAATAAAATTGTGTAGTCGGTTTTATTTATCTCATATAAACATAAATCACAAGTATTCGGCGATAAAAAACGTGGCCAAGTCGTTGGAAAGTTTTTATTTAGGCTACACCGGTCGGTATAATTTCGCTGATCACTAGTAGGCCTGTTTAGGATTTCTTGGGATTATGGGTCCTGTATATCAGTTTCAAATTCATAAACCGTTGCATTTGATAACTAAACCAGGGGTTTTGTTGTGACTAATTGCTGGTTCAGGCGTACTCAGTCTCTCTTGAGGTGGGGGCTTAGCACAGTCAACAGCAGTGTGGGCGGTCTTCGCCGAAATCATGCCCCGTCGGTATCCATATATGGTTCGTGACGTCACAATCCGGAGGTTCCGTTCGTATAAAGCAGATAGAGCGGAATCCCCTTAGAGGAAATGTGGACACGGACGCACCGGAGAGTGCAGCTCACTCCGTTCTCCAGCCCCATGCAAGCATAGTTGAATACATTTCATTGTCTTTCAGTATTATCAGCTGTGAAGTGGCAAGCAATATGAAGGTCAAAACAATAGATTGCCGGCGTCTTAAGAAAATTTTAAGGAAGGAACGTGGAAACTGCCTCATTGTGGACTGCCGACCATATTTTTCTTTTACGAATTCAAGTATAAAGGGTTCTTTCAACGTTAACTTGAACTCCGTTGTCGTTCGGAGGTGCCGGGGTGGCCCGGTACCCCTTCATTTTGTTATCCCGGATGAGAGAGCGCAGTACCAGCTTCGAGAGGGCACGATTTCGGCAATTGTGGCATTAGATGACAAAACATCCCATTGGCAAAAGCTGAAAAAAGACAGTATAGCACAAATTGTTATAAATACATTGTCACATCTTGCAAGTGGAACAAACATCTGCTTTCTTAAAGGTGAGTAACTGTTTCGGTTTTACCCATCCGTGAGGCACTCTTTTGTCTGAACTCGTCCGCTAGTCAAGTACTAACAAGGTTTTTTATTAATATTTAAATATTTAAAAATTGAAAGTTAAAACCTATATCCGCGTCTTTGGTTTTCCGAATTTGTAAGGTCATATTTGAAATATTGTTAATAATAATAATAATAATAATAATAATAATAATAATAATAATAAGTATTGGAAAACAGTGGCTGGATTTAACATTTCTATAGTGTTTTGAAAGGCTATTACAGTAGTGCAGGGATTAGAATACAAGACAAAATTAACATCCAGATTGAGATTTTTGTGCGTATTTAAGGTTTTCCCACTGTTTGAAAAATTTCTCGTGAAATAAAATCTTGTTTTATTGTTTGTCACAAAGTAGTATGTTGTTCACGTTGCTCGTATTTGGTTGCTACCATCGACTAAAGAAGGTTTCATCTGTGGGATAAACTTAAAACGCGCGCTACGTCAAACGGGTGTTGATGACTCAGGCTGTGAGAAGTCTGCGATCACACAGATGTCAGCCAGGATCCCGTAGCTATCGTATTCGGTTTCGTTGTGCATTTTTTGCGCAACTGCTCACTTGCTCATATCAATGTCAAAATGTTGAATCCGTTTCAGAAAATTATTGTTTTTACATTTTAAAAGTTAAGATGTCATGTCATGGCATTAATGTCATGACATGAGTTTAAGCGTGTTTTCTTAAATACGTCTGCCACATTCCGAATCTCAAGATCCTGTTATGACTATAAAACTTAAAAGACAAAACCGTCTCAACAATGTGTTCTCTGTGTGGGAATACTAAGGAGAAACGGCATAACAAATCTGAGCATTATCAGCAAGAGGGGGCAATCTGAATGGCCTTTTTATGCTTTTGTCCGACAGGAGGATATGAGACCTTCCATTCCCAGTACCCTGAACTTTGCACGGAGTTGAAACCCGTCCCACCGACGGGAACTGAAACCGAAAAATTGGTCGGGATCAACATGTGTGAGAAACTCGGCGCCCAGCACAAACCAGATTACGATCAGGTGCGGAAAAGGAGAGACGCTCGCGTTTCCTTACTGCAGCCCAATTTCAGCGTGGCCATTTCCCCCTTGGCAAGACATTCTTCCCGCATGCATTTTCACTTGCAAATACCGTCACGCATGTACCTGCGAAAGTGGACATTTGAACTCATAATAGTATAAATAATATGCGCTATCAGAACCGTGACTATCATAGGGTATAAGAAAGTGCGTTCATCTCAGATGGGGGAAATTAACATGAACATAAAGTTTTTCAGACAGCAGTTATTATTATTGTAATAAGGAAAAGAAATTCCAGAGTTGTTGCTGGTATACTTGACATAGAGATTAAAGTAAGACGGTAGTTCATTTGATGGCTTGAAGTAGGCCTATATTTTGTGGCACGTTTATCAGTAGACAGAGAGAGACCGATATTTGTATCAGATGACATGTATGTGTGTCAGCTAAAACAACATGCTCGGTCATATTTTGCACAGGAAACAATGTTTACAGGATTATGATTAAGCAGTCACTGCTTGGCTTACTGGTTTGACGGCATCTAGGTCATCCTGTAAAATGGCGGAATGAAATGCAGCGATAGTTACGTATTCCAGCTTAGTACAGTGACAGTGATATACGGAGGCCTCTTCATCTGCAGATCCTTTGAGCTCACACCTGTCGCATCCTAATTTAATGACACGGATTAAACCGATTGAGCCCCCTTCTAGTCACGTGATTACCACAATCCTCCCACGATTTCTTGTAAAGGACTCCTTAAAATTCCACAGCGTGTAGTGCTCTCAGTGAAACTCGGTGTTCCTCTGACGTATTTCCAAAGGGCGATTGGTATGATGTATGACGATTGTGAATAGGTCACTCTGTGAAACTCAGCAACAGCACTTAATCACAGAAGTGGCCACTCACAGATCCGGTTTCATAAACATCCAGATGCTTTCAACACTGCCTTAGAAGATACTATCTGTGATTCATGACCTTGCTATCTCTAGGCATGTTTTTGAAATTAGCCATTAGGAATGGATTTGTTCTGTTGTTGTTCATTAGCATGTCTTTCATTTTATCTGTTTCTGTAATCTAATTTGTACCCCCTCTCTTCCAGGGCAAGCCTGTAGAGATCCTGCCATTCCTGTACCTTGGTAGTGCCTACCATGCCTCTAGGCAAGATTATCTTGATGACCTTCACATTACAGCTTTGCTGAATGTGTCCCGGAGAGACACAGAGCAGTCCAAGGGTCACTGCAATTACAAATGGATTCCTGTGGAGGACAATCACACAGCAGACATCCACTCTCATTTCCAGGAGGCCATTGACTTCATTGGTAAGCACCTTTCTCCCTTGCATGTTATTTGTTCATGCACTGTTACACTGAGGTATGGAGACCCATACCATTAAATGCCTCCAGCAATGTTGATGGACGTCGCTCATTCATAAAGCTCCTTCTGTGATTCCTATTGGTTATACGTCACACATGACCTTTATTTTTTGAAATTTTATTGTCTATCTCATTTTTGTGCAACTTTGAGAAAGAATAGACATTGCCTTTTTGCCTGATACTGGAATTAATAACAATCACACTAAGAGTTTTAAGCCACATTATAAAGTTCACCGGCATTTCCCAAGCATTTGAGAAATATCCCAGCTGCCATGCAAATAGAGTAACTGTCCTTAAAAACAGCAGAGAGCCTAAATAAGAATTTTTGTTATTGCTGCTGATAATGACACAGGCAGGGCTGCAAGTCTCATTTACCTTGCAGTGCCTTTTCACACTTCCTGTAGGATTAAACTACTGTTGTTATGGGAGCAGCTCTTGATTTCTTTTGAAGAAGGCACTTAATGAAGGTGTCCTCTTCCTTAACCCTTTGTACTTCATGGTTGGGTGTGACCGCCGTGCTCCTAAATTGGGTTTCTGCTGAAGACGGGGGTTGGCTAAGGCTGTTTATATTAGGCAGGTGTACTTTTGGCTTGGAGGCAAGTAGGGAAAGAACCTGAATAGGGGAGACAATAAGAACTAGGTAACAGTAATAGCTGAACAAAGACGGGAACTGAACTATTTACTGACCTACTGTGTGTTTCTGTCTGTGGGGTGGGGGAGGGAAAATTACCTCAGGTCGTCTTCCTCTTGATTCGGAACAGCACTATGCTATTGTGGGCTTTAGTCCACAGCTAGTGAATCTGCCGTTTGATCTCTCAAAACCTTCAAGTAGGCACAGAGATGTGGGCAAATTGCGCAGTACACAATAAGTGGGTCATTAAACAGGCATTTTGCCTCCACCATTGGATGGTTCAGGGTTCTCTCATGTGGTTACGGGGATCTGAATCCTAATAGGTATTCAGCTGGGTCCTTGATGTATTGTTGATGTAAGAATAAATCAGTGATTGAAGGGAGGGAGAGAAAAAAGGGCCTCTGAGTAATGGGTGGTGGTAAGTTGCAGCGCTTCGTGCGCAGTGAACCAGTGAGTCAGGAGTCACGTAGGTAGCAGCCACAGGTGGAGATGAGCAGAAGCTTCACGATTGCGGAAAGACGGGTACACTCCAGGTTGGAGAAGCTGCCAACTAAGAAGCTAGTCAGCATCATATTCATTCCAGGGTGATGCTCTCCAGCATCCACCCCTCAGCTGAATTTGAACCTGTCACCCACAATGCACTGTTGACCTGATTTAAGAATTGAAACTTGATATGAATCTGAAATGTGAATAATGAACATGAAGAGGAAAAATGGCACCCTGTTAACGTTATGCAAGTTTAATTTCTCACTTTTTTTGTTGTTTTGTTTTTGTCTTCCAGACTGCGTAAAGCAAGCAACGGGAAAAGTCCTTGTCCATTGTGAAGCTGGGATCTCCAGGTCGCCCACCATATGCATGGCTTACATCATGAAGACCAAGAGGCTGCACTTGGAGGAGGCATTCGACTTCATCAAGCAACGGCGAGCGCTCATCTCCCCCAACTTCGGCTTCATGGGCCAGCTGCTCCAGTTTGAGTCTGAAGTGTTTTCCGCTGCGTCTCCAACCTCTGCTGCCCCCTGCAGTCAAGAAACTGTCTCATTCTTATCAAAGGACTTCACCTTCAACAAAAACTACGAACCCTCTGTGTTTACACTTCCTGGGGCCTTCCTGGCACCTATACCCCTCCAAACACCAGTTCACCAGTTTAAGTTGAGTCCAATAACTGCACTGCCTTAATATTACTGCTTGGCCTCCTACTTGTCTCCGAATACTTGAAAAACAAAAATGTTCAGCCGTTGTACAAGTTATTGAAATGATGAAGCTGGAATGCTTGAAGGAGAGAGAAAAATGATAGAGAAAAAGTAATTTGAAAAGACTGAGGACAAGGCAAATTTTGTGGTTCTTGAAATCCATACACACTGATGCTGTTGCCTTTGATACATATATATATATATATATATAGTAAACAGGATTATATAATTATAGCAATAGCTGCCTTACCTTGAAGTTCCTATTACCTATTCACAAAGTGTGGAAAGGAATTTTTAATTTATTATTGTTTTTTAATTTTTTTTTTTTTTTTACAATTTCTGTGAAAATGTTAATAAAACATTCTTGCACAACCTGACAAAGACTCTGTTTGCCTTTACACTACAGGGACACGATACATTAGATTAGTTATATATGTGTATATTTAAATTTGATACTGAATACCACCATCGGATTACAAAAAATCATGGTATGACGTGTAAATAAAATGACGTTATATTAACTTCTAATATATACTGACATTTTACGTGACCTACGTCATTAAATAAACCAAGCAAGTGGAATAATGTCATTTATGTTTTCAGGACGAACAAAAAGGTCTGCAGTTCAATTAGTGGCATGCAATCGATAGGAAGAGAACAGGAAACGGGCCGCTGTAAAGAAACCGGCTGTTGTCACTGAGGATTCATTGGACGGAAATGAATAATTCTGAGCGAAAGGGTAACCAGTGTGGTAATGAAAGCCGTTGCAGGCAAAAGGGTGCGGCGCTAAAACCCCTATATGTCTCACTGGTGATAAATATTAGAAGATTCACAGATATTCCCACGCCGGTCGCGTTCCTTCGCCGCTACGCACCGGCGGCATCTTCATCATCCTCACCGAGAACGCTGAGTCAGGGGCATAGCCCCCGAGGGCTGGGGGTCCACAGGCGTAATCGCAGGTGTTGTCGGATGGCATCCGTGCACAGACCTACATTTAGAGAAAAGGGGCCAAGGCAATCCAAACAAATGAAAACGGTACTGAGAACTTTTTATTGCCATCATGTGAACATACCGGAATAGGCTGTGGAACGGTGAACACAGAGACGACTAGTTAACAGGACACAGTGAAAACAGGAATGCAGGACAGCTGTCCAGTGCAAACATAACAGAGTACAATGGGGGTTATAAAAAGAGCACAAAGAATCCTGAAAAACAGAATTTTACGGAATATGAATGAATGAAATCAATAAATTTGGGAGTAGTATATGTGCAATTCGAAAACAGACAAGACTAGACATTTACTATAGCAGAGAGGAGACGCTCCCTGACGCGATACGGCGGGGGTGGGGAGTGCCATGCCGGGAGGAGGCGTCATAGTGCCCGATACAGCGGGTTGGAAGGATTCCCAGCAGCGCTTCTTAGCATAGTGGTGCAATGAGCCAGTGGCTAAAAGTGCTCCAGGAGAGCGCCCTGCGAAACGGATGGGCAGAATCGTCCATAATGTTGTCCAATTTTGCCAAATACATTAACATTAGATAAAAGTAATACATTCTTTCATGCAATAATTCTTTAAAACATCAACGAAATAAGTCACCGAAAGGAAATTCAAGTTTTATTCTATCGGATGGAATTTTAAGTATTTATGTTAAAACAATCGATCTCCTAATAAGACAGCACAACACTAATCGTATATCCCTACCTACTTCAAATTTACTGGGGGGTCGGTATCTCATAATATACTCCTTTCGCGCCTAAGGTCTTATGCTTGGTAGATACCAAGTGAAAAACTAGGGATGACTTTAAATTTTAAGAAATTATTTTTAAAATCCCCATTCTGTTTACTAACCTTACCACGATGCATTAATGTGCTTTACTGTTGCCAAACAAAAGTCCTGCGACATTACTCAGGGAAGGGATTGTTCGTCCACGCAACTGTAAATATATAAATGTAGTTTCCCCCCTTTTTGTCAATTGCACGGTTCACTCCTTGGCCCCGCCCCCGTCGCCATTTTACTTGTTATCTGTTTTGTGTAGGCAATCTGAACAATTAGTAGTTTTGGGGTTTTCAAATTCCCATTTGATAAAGTTAAACTTTTTTGAAGCAGCCCTTCCTTTTGTGGAGGAGGAGGCGGGCGTGTTCCGTTTTGTGGGGGATTTGATCTGAGGGAAAACAGCGCAGACCCAGCCATGTACATTAAACAGGTAAGCTAGCTAAGCTAACTTTTGCTAGTTAGCTACTATTCAAATTCGACGTTCTGCTTAAAACTACGCGATTGCGTGTAACTGCACGGCGAAGAAATACATGCAGCTAAATCTCTTGCAGAGACGAAGCATAACGGTATTTAAACGTCGCAAGAACAAAAGTTGCTAATTGCTATTTCGCGTTAGTGCAGCTCGTAGCAATGTGACGTGAGCTGAGCGCTGGAATAAGCGTCCGGCCAGGTATCCAGGAGCCGCTGGATTATTACCACAATAACGCCTTAGTCTTTTAAAAAGATCCGTTATTAGCAAGTAAACATTACGATGCTGGTATTTCTTGGCAGTCCAGCTCCATTTCTAAAGTAGTAACTAATTATGCGAATGAACGGCCATTCCCTACTTGAGCAATTTTGGTAGCTGTTCGTTAAGTCCTGAACCGTGACATCTTTGAGGGAGTTTTTAAGCTTAAAAAGTTTCTTAGATATTTTTGCAGCTGCAACGTGCATAGTTTTGGTGACATGTGAATTAATTCCTTTCTTATGGTAAGATTGTTTAATTAGTACATTAGGTAAAAATGTTGCTGTCAGAAAATGTTTCTGTTGCTGTTAAATTGTATAGCCACTAATTATTACTGGCTAAAAAACGTTTTTTATTATATACGTAATTTTAGTTTACAAAATAGAGGCCTAACTTTTCATTTCTTTTAGGTCATTATTCAAGGATTTCGAAGTTACAGGGATCAGACTGTTGTTGATCCATTTAGCCCGAAGCACAATGTCATTGGTGAGTCTATGTAATGTCACATTTGAGGTCCCTCGACCTTAACACTGGGCTGTGAATCTCATTCTCTGTCATCTTTTCCTTCTTGTTTGTAGTGGGGCGAAATGGATCTGGGAAAAGTAACTTTTTCTATGGTAAGTAATCTTTATCTGGTTTATAAAGTTCTGCTGTGAAGGACACCGTGACTTTTATACGGGTTGCCAGTTTGGGATAAGGCTGAATAGGTGTTCTATGTAAAGGTCAATCACCAGTGAAGATGTGGAAATGATATAAATTTTGTTGGTGGTCCACGTATATGAATAGTAAACTGGATATTTAATTGGGTGATTGAAAAATGGTATAATACAATTATCATGTGTGTAATGAATTACTGGTCTACTGACATCCTGTGTTCCCATACAGCCATCCAATTTGTGCTCAGTGATGAGTTCAGCCACCTTCGGCCAGAGCAGAGGCTCGCTCTTCTGCATGTGAGTGCTGTGGATTCGTTGTTTTCCATTTTTTTACTCACTCGCTTCCACTGGCTTGTGTGCAATTCACCACATGCTCTGTCTGTTTCAGGAAGGGACTGGTCCACGTGTCATCTCTGCCTTTGTGGAAATCATATTTGACAACTCGGACAACAGATTGCCGGTAAGCTCCGGCAACGTAAATTTAAAGCAGTATTAATATAAACGTAATAGCTTGGTGCCTGTGTCTGGAAGGTCATTAATTCAAACCTCACAGCTAGCAGAGAAATTGTATCACTACTGTGCCCTTGAGCAAGGCCCTTAACCCCAGTTGTTCCTGAGACACTGGATGCTAGCTGACCCTGCACTTTGAGCCCAATCTTTGTGCTGACATGTATATATTTATATTTTTATATAATATATCAGTATGTTTCTGTGTCTCATGGAGAGAAAGATATGGTGTGTGAAAATTACCCAGTTTTCCTGTGGGGATAAATTACGTACCTCTATTCTCTGTGCTATTACTTTGAATGATTTATGTTTTCCCAGGTGTTAAGTAGTGAACTGCATTGTTAGCAGAGTGTCTAAGTTGAATTGCCAAGCACTGCGTTTACTTGTAGATTGACAAAGAAGAAGTGTCACTGCGTCGTGTAATTGGAGCCAAAAAGGATCAGTACTTCCTGGATAAGAAAATGGTTACGTGAGTACTGGTCTCTCCATATTGAGGCATTTTGTTGATGGTCAAGGCAATTTTGTATGGTCTGTTTGTAATGTCAAACCGTAAGAGCATAATTTAAATGTTAACTTCAGATGACATTAGTCCCTCTGAGGCAAAATAAATTCACAATAACGGAGCAGCATAATGACATACCCAAGCAAGATTATTTTTGTTGTGAGAACAAGTACCAGTGGCATGGGAATTGTCTGTGTTCCAGGAAAAATGACGTCATGAATCTCTTGGAAAGTGCTGGCTTTTCCCGCAGTAATCCTTATTATATTGTGAAACAAGGAAAGGTAATGGACCAGCGCATTTTTTAAATTTTATTTTTCTTATTGTCATGCTAGCACATCAGTTTTATGCCTGTGCACTTTGGTTTGCATTTTATTTCACAGTTGTAACCAAGTCAGTTTCTAAAAGTAGAAAGTCTTTTCGTGGTCTTCTCAGAAGTGCACTCATGAATTTCATACATGCACTGCTGCAGTCAGGAAAAAGCTTATTGTTGACTTCAGATCAACCAAATGGCGACAGCCCCAGACTCTCAGCGTCTGAAGCTGCTCCGGGAGGTAGCAGGGACCCGAGTGTACGATGAACGCAAGGAGGAGAGCATCTCCCTCATGAAGGAGACAGGTAAACCTGCGATGGAGGTGGCTGATGACAGGATAACGAGGCTGAAACTGTGACCCAGTAGGGCTTTTCACTTGTGTACCTGATTAATGGTCACGATTAATAACCAGAGATGGGGAAGACAAGTCATCGTAGTTCTGTTTAATTCTACCAAACTGTCTGATTCAGTGCATCTGGACTGTGCATCGTAATTATTTTTGGGTGTTTACCCATCAGAGGGGAAGAGGGAGAAAATCAACGAGCTGCTGAAGTACATTGAGGAGCGTCTGCATACTCTGGAGGATGAGAAGGAGGAGCTGGCTCAGTACCAGAAATGGGACAAGATGCGGAGGGCCCTGGAGTACACCATCTACAACCAGGAGCTGAACGAGACCCGCGCCAAGCTGGACGAGGTGCGCCTGCCAGATACATGGCGAGCGGGTCGTCAGTGCAGCGCCTATGTTTTCACTGCTCGTTCATTTGGTCAGTAACCGCTTGCGTCGTTTTTGCTCATAATATGTTGGTTCTTTGTTGTCCAGCTGTCCACTAAGAGGGAGACCTGTGGGGACAAATCGAGGCAGCTGCGTGACGCCCAGCAGGACGCCCGCGACAAAGTGGAGGTAAAGGGCAGAGAGCTGCTTTCTCGCCCGTCTCGGTAGGGAAGAGGTTAGGCGATGCATCAGTAACGTCTTAAAGGTGTTCGTTCGTTCGTTCGATGTCAAAATATTATGGCCACCCTCCCAGGCTGAAGCCTTTTCATGTGATATGGACTGATATGGACTGATATGAACTGAGGGGGAGGGGAAGGGGGCGGAGTCTATCTTTGGGATTCCAAAAAGCCGCATGATGATTATGCATTTCCTCCTGATCGCTGTGGCTGCCCTTGCATTTCACTTCCCATCTGGAAACACGCCACTTTTTTTTTATTATTCCCCTCCCACCCCCCCCCCCGAAGGAGACGGAGCGTTTGGTCCGGGAGCTGAAGTCCAAGATCTCCGCCATGAAGGAAGAGAAGGAGCAGCTGAGTGCAGAGAGGCAGGAGCAGATCAAGCAGCGGACCAAACTGGAGCTGAAGGCCAAAGACCTGCAGGACGAGCTGGCGGGCAACAGCGAACAGAGGGTGCGGAAGCCTCTGCCTGCGTCATTGCGGCTCAGGCGCCGGATCAAGAGCGCCGGGATGGCAGTGCTCCTTCAGCGCCACATGGCCGCTTGCCGCTTATTTGTCCCAGCTTATTTATTTATTTTCGGGGAGCCATGTTGGGGAGGCCGGCGAGGCTGAATTTGCTGCATGGGGTTGTTGGGGGCTGGCGAGGCCTGGATGCCAGCCACCTGACTACTCTGGCAGGCCGCCGGGGATGCTGGGAAGGCGCCCGTGTGGCCGTGGGGCTTCTGCCTCAGTTGTTATTGTGGAGCTGGGAGTTTATGTCGGGTCGCCACGCTCGATGGCCGGCCTGTAGCAGCTCCGCGTTGTCTTATTGCCCCTGGTTCTGGCAGGGGGCATTACATCGGGGGTTTTCGGGGAGGCTGAATATTCCTGCTTCTCGGCTGACCGCTCACGGCCGAGGTTCACCTGAGTTGGCCTCTTGGTGTTTTCGGTGTTAAGACTTCTAGAACCTTACACCACAGCCCAGCGGGACCAGGGTTGTGAAGCAGTGTCGTTTCATTTGATTAGAAACGACTGCTGAAGGAGAGACAGAAGCTGCTGGAGAAGATAGAGGAGAAACAGAAGGAGCTGCAGGAGACGGAGCCCAAGTTCAACACGGTGAAGGAGCGTGAGGAGAGAGGCATTGCCAGGTTGGTGTGACGCGGTGCCGCGCGTTGGGCCAGAGCATTGCTGGCTGTTTTCAGACAATTTGTGTTTGTTGGCAATTCATAAAAAAAGAGAGGAGCTTTAGCAAGTGTGGACAAGATGTTTCTGCTTTCATGTTTTTACCGGCTGTTTCAGCTTGCGTTGGGCTCATTTGGCATGACTTGACCCAGTGGGTTTCCAAAATCTCTATTTTACATGCATTGTTCCTGATCAGTGCACCTGCGCGTGTGAGCGATTGAGAGCGCGAGAGGACAGATTTCACCTTCCTTTCATCTTGACAGGTTGGCCCAGGCCACACAGGAGAGGACAGACCTGTATGCCAAGCAGGGCCGTGGCAGTCAGTTCACCTCCAAGGAGGAGAGGGACAAGTGGATCAAAAAGGAGCTGAAGTCCCTGGACCAGGCCATCAATGACAAGAAACGGCAGATAGCCGCCATCCACAAGGACCTGGAGGACACTGAGGCCAACAAGGAGAGGAACCTGGAGCAGTACACTGTATGAAACGTCCTCTGGTCAAAGCATCTGTCACACTTTACGTTTCAGGCCGCGGGGAGACTTGGTTACCCCCTACAGCGTCTGACCCTGTGTTTATTCTCACACGTGTGGTGACTTTTATACTCCGTGTCTTTTAGAAACTGGATCAGGATTTAAACGAGGTGAAGACTCGTGTTGAAGAACTGGACAGGAAATATTATGAGGTGAAGAACAAAAAGGATGAGCTTCAAAGTGAAAGAAAGTAAGACATTTTCTAAAAAGCTGTGCAAGTTTTTTTCGCCCAGTTTGTGGGAAGGTGTTTTTTTTTTTTTTTCTTTGTATCGGACTGCATTCATGTTGCATTGTTGTGGTGTCATGACATTTATTGTGTGCCGAGTGGGACCACACAGGGAAAAAAAATGTCATGTTATACGCAAATGATGCCCAGGTGGCTGTGTGACTGTGTTTCCCGTCGGGCTCAGCTGACGTTAACTGTGGGTTTCCCGAAAAGGGATACAGCAGCCCACTGTACCTGTGACGAAGGTTCCGGAAGTGACGGCTTGCATGTAAACCGATGTGGTGGCGGGGTGTTGCGGATTAAAGCCTGGGTGGAGTGCGGTTATCTGAGCCTTGCCCCCGCAGCTACCTGTGGAGGGAGGAGAATGCGGAGCAGCAGGCCTTGGCAGCCAAAAGGGAGGACTTGGAGAAGAAGCAGCAGCTCCTGCGGGCGGCCACGGGAAAGGTCGGCGCAGTTCTCCCTGCCGCCTCGTGGGGGCGCTACTGACGATTGCCATTCGCAGCAGCGTCAATGACTCGTTTTCTTTCTGTGGGCAGGCCATTCTGAACGGCATCGACAGCATTAACAAGGTGCTGGAGCACTTCCGTAGGAAGGGCATCAACCAGCATGTCATTAATGGTTACCATGGCATCGTGATGAACAATTTTGAGTGCGAGCCCGCTTTTTACACTTGCGTCGAGGTGACTGCCGGGACCAGGTGAGTAGGACCTGCTGTCACGGTCCGTCCCTCATGCCTCACCTGTCATAAAAAACATGGTGTGGCTATTGAACCTATATTTTATTTTCCTCAGGCTGTTTTACCATATTGTGGAAACTGATGAGGTCAGCACCAAGATCCTGATGGAGTTTAACAAAATGAATCTTCCAGGGGAGGTCACCTTCCTTCCTCTCAGCAAACTGGACGTCAGAGATACAGCCTACCCGGAGACCAACGTAAGTGCTGCCTCTGTTTACCGCAGATTCAGCTCTGCTCCGTTTTCATCATTTGGTGTGTTTTATATATAATGCGTGTGTTTTCTTGGACACATTGATGGTTTTTGTGTCCTAAGAAGTTTTCTGACTTTAGACCCAACATCTATTTGTAGGGTTTTCAGCTATACACTATCACAGCTCTTAAAAGTGGGAAGCTTTTAATTACCTCCTAATGGCACCACCGATGTTTCGTCCTCATGGTTTTCTGCTATGGCGTTACCTGGCAGCAGACTTGACGTGTTTATTGCAGAGCTTCATATTCCAATAACCTATGACGACTGTGATTCAGCCGTCTTTGGTATTTGGAGTTAATCTAGTCTTATTGCATTGGGCAAGTTATTGAAGAATGACTCATCGTGTTGACCTTATTTCTTTTTCCAGGATGCGATCCCGATGATCAGCAAGTTGCGCTACAATCCCAAATTTGACAAGGCGTTTAAGCATGTTTTTGGGAAAACCCTGATTTGTCGTAGCATGGAGGTTTCCACCCAGCTGGCCAGGGCATTCACCATGGACTGCATCACCCTGGAAGGTGCGTGTGTCTGTAGGATAGGCTCTGCATAACAGAGACCCTTACCAAATATGACCACTTATGTAAAATGCAGGGGTAGTTGCACAGATAAATAGCATCATCCAGAGCTTAAGATAGGACCACATCTCACTGAATGTACGTCTGCTAAGGACTGGTGTGGTGCTGAAGGACGTGGACTCATGCAGGCATGTCATGTCACTGGTTTGCAGGTGACCAGGTGAGCCATCGGGGGGCGCTCACAGGAGGATACTATGACACCAGGAAGTCCCGCCTGGAGCTGCAGAAGGACATGAGGAAGGCTGAGGAGGAACTGGGGGAGCTGGAGGCCAAGCTGAATGAGAATTTGCGGCGAAACATTGAACATATCCTTCCCAAGCGCTTTATCACGGGGCGGGGGCACTCGGTGTGCCACTCTTTGTGCGACTGTCACAACTGTTTGTTTTGCAATGGTGTTTGTTTGTCCGTGACGGAGAGGCAGGGGGATTTAAGGCAGCGTTTGTTTCTTGAGCAGATCGGGAGCGTGCGTGGCAGATTAACAGATGTCAGAAAGCTTGCCTTGTGACTCACTGGCACCATCATCCATGAGCAGATGATTGATTGGACACCCTGTGTTGTGTTTTTTGGTACCCCCCCCCCCAACCCCACCCCATGTGTGTGTGTACTTAAATTGGATTGGTCACAGTAGATCTAGAGGATATCTGATTCATGGGTGCAAGTGTTAAGTCCATGATGCTGGCATTAAAGGGTGAGGGGCTGTGAGATTACAGTAACCTCATACTGCCCCCTAGTGTGTCAGATTATAGCCGGCGCATTCCTTAGCGGCCTCTGCACGCATCAACAACGAGATTGACCAGCTGATGAACCAGATGCAGCAGATCGAGACCCAGCAGAGAAAGTTCAAGGCCTCGCGGGACAGTATCCTGTCCGAGATGAAGATGCTGAAGGAGAAGAGGCAGCAGTCGGAGAAAACCTTCATGCCCAAGGTGACTGGACCGTTCGCCGCACAGGGTCGGCTTCGGCCCGATTTTATAGGGGTGACCCTGACCTATGGATATCTAAAGGTGTACAAGTAATGCAATGCTGTTGGAGTACTGGTGCTGTATGACGCTATTGTAAGTAACATTTTGTAGCTGTGCTTCAGCTTATCACGCATTGTGACGTGGATACGGCCGCCCCCCCCCGCCCCCCCCCCCGCCCCCCCCCCCAGCCCCCCCCACCCGCCGCGCGCCCCCCCCCGGCCACCGCCCGCGACCGCCCGGCAGCGCGCGCCGG
>JAAGVU020000041.1:4504746-4520733 GCA_011763525.2 Mormyrus iriodes
ATCTCCTGGTTTTCCAGGTTCCTAGAACAGTACCTCAGCTTCTGACCAGTGTGCATAGGCAGATACACATAGCTTATGCAACGGAGCTTGCAGAGCCTGGAGGCCAGCCTTCACGCCATGGAGTCGACCCGCGAGTCTCTGAAAGCTGAGCTGGGCACGGACCTGCTGGCTCAGCTCAGCCTGGAGGACCAGCGGCGAGTGGACGACCTCAATGACGAGATCCGGCAGCTGCAGCAGGTGCGTTTTCCTCATTTTTATTATTATTTTATTTTGCTGCCCCCAGAACACCCCTGGATCAGGCTGTGGGGACTTAAAATGTAAGTGTTTGCATTCAGGGCCTCAGCACAGCTGTGTGGTTTGTTCATGGGCTTCTCAGCCTGCTGCGGATGTATCTCTCTATGAATTCCAGCTGAACACAAGCTTCCGATGTCACGGTGGCGTTTATGCCCCAATGCCGTATTTCCTGCTTTGCTGCTATGACATCACCGTCTACTCTCAGGTTGACTGTCACTCTGCTTGATTAGAAAGCGCCTCCAAGGAACTTGCATCACGTCGCTTCGTCACGCTTAGTCCTGCTTGTTTACCAGACGCTTAGGTATTTACAGGAAATACGGTAAAGTGCAAATACGGAAGGTTTATTATTTCACCAATGTAGGACAACAGGCAGCTGTTGAACGAGAGAATCAAGCTAGAGGGCATCATGACCAGAGTGGAGACGTACCTCAACGAGAATCTCAGGAAGCGCTTGGACCAAGTGGAACAGGTGGGGCGCCTCGACCGCAAGCGCCGATGATGTATTTGTTAAAGATTCGTGACCTGTGACCCCTTGCCTCTCCTTCACGCAGGAGCTGAACGAGCTCAGGGAAACGGAAGGAGGGACAGTTCTCACTGCCACCACGTCAGAGCTGGACGGGATCAACAAACGCATTAAGGACACCTTGGCGCGTTCAGAAGGCATGTTTGGTGGTTTATTTTAAGTGCAAACATTAGCATAATATTTACCTGTTTCTCAGTGAAGGCTGGGGATGAGGAAAAACGTAACTCCTACTTGGGTAACCAAGTGTCAGGGTTGTTTTTAATATGGCTTAAACACGCCATAACCATCTGGTCCACAGATCTGGATGGACTCATTGACAAGATGGAAATTGAGATAAAAGATCATATGAAGAGCATGGATCGCTGGAAGAGCATTGAGAAGGAGCAGAATGATGCTATCAACCACGACACCAAGGAGCTGGAGAAGATGACCAACCGGCAGGGCATGTTGCTCAAGAAGAAGGAGGAGTGTATGAAGAAGATCCGAGAGCTGGGCTCACTGCCACAGGAGGCCTTTGAGAAGTACCAGACGCTCACGCTCAAACAGGTAAGGAGTGGGCTCTTATCCGAGATTGTCAGGACGGCTGCCCGGAAAGCGCCTGCCAGCACTGTCTGTGGACGAGGCACACTCCGTGCTCGCTGACGCCACCTGTGTCCTGCTTGTGTCATTTCAGCTGTTCCGAAAGCTCGAGCAATGCAACACAGAGCTGAAGAAGTACAGCCACGTGAACAAGAAGGCCCTGGACCAGTTTGTGAACTTCTCCGAGCAAAAGGAGAAGCTGATCAAGAGGCAGGACGAGCTGGACAGGGGCTACAAGTCCATCATGGAGCTGATGAACGTTCTAGAGCTACGGAAGTATGAAGCCATACAGCTGACCTTCAAACAGGCGAGTGGCATCTTTGAGTGAGGAGCACAATAATGAGACCCGGTCGGTGTTGTCGATGTTCTGTATGTATTTACTGTCTTGGCTCCTCCCCCTCCCTGAAACCCAGGTCTCAAAGAACTTCAGCGAGGTCTTTCAGAAGCTTGTACCTGGGGGCAAGGCCACCCTGGTGATGAAGAAAGGGGATGCTGAGGGGAATCAGTCACAGGACGAGGGGGAGGGCGGTGCCGAGAGCGAGAGGGGCTCAGGGTCCCAGAGCAGCGTTCCGTCTGTCGACCAGTTCACTGGAGTGGGAATTAGGGTAGGACTTAACCCCCTGATTTCTAACTTTGTTAGAAACTTGTACAGTTATCAGTGCTTAGCTAAGTCCTTCAAAATCAGTTTGTCTCTTGGATACATCTCTGTTCGTGTGTCTGAAAAGTCAGCCTCCGGATTTCTCACTCAGTCTCCATCTGCACTCTGTTGTGCTTTTATGGGCTTATAAAAATGACTCACACCCATTATCTGAGAACAGTACATCTCTCCACTTATCCCTTTATACCGAGCCTTGCTGAGAAACTCAGTGTGGAAGAATCTGGAACGGTGATGGGCGGCTCACGTTTATCACACTGCCCGTGCCGCAGGTGTCCTTCACGGGAAAGCAAGGTGAGATGAGAGAGATGCAGCAACTGTCAGGAGGGCAGAAATCCCTAGTGGCTCTCGCGCTCATCTTCGCCATTCAGAAGTGCGACCCCGCGCCCTTCTACCTGTTCGACGAAATCGACCAGGCGCTGGATGCTCAGCACAGGAAAGCCGTGTCTGGTAATTCACTCTCCTGTTATTTTCATTGGTCCCCCCGTTTGCCGTCATACCTGATGGAGTTAATGGAAGGACACTGCTTATAGGCTAGTAATGGTCGCTGTGCATTAAAATTAGCAGCGTGATGCATTCTATTTAACGTTCCCATCCGCTTTAATTCTGCTTTGATGTTTCCCTTTTTTGTCAGACATGATTGTGGAGCTGGCTGGACACGCGCAGTTCATCACGACGACCTTCAGACCTGAGTTGCTGGAGTCGGCGGACAAATTCTACGGGGTGAAGTTCCGGAACAAGGTCAATAGCGCTTAAAATTGAACGTTTCGGCCGTGACTGAGTGTAAGTGTGCACACGTGGGGTGTATCCATGCCGGATTTGCTGTTTTGCAGGTGAGTCACATCGACGTGATATCAGCAGAGCAGGCAAAGGACTTCGTGGAGGACGACACCACGCATGGATAAGCCGAAGCCCTCTCCCTCTGCGTCTTGCATGCACTGTTACCAGCTTCCAGCTTTCTGTACTACTGTTTTAGCTATCTGACACACTCCCTCTACTTGTCGTCAGTAATTGTTTTCTTTCAGTACTCAGCTGAAGAAAAAAACTGGGTAACAAATCCTAAACCACTGAGTAGTGGTGGTAGCTTGATTGCGTACCAGGTGGTAAATTTGTACTTAAGAATTGTCTACAGAATTGAACACAGCAGTCAAAGGAAAAAGTTGTCTGTTCATGAAAAAGGTAACTTCATATTTACGCCCAACTTATATGTTTTTGTTTATATGAAATCTTTTTTTTTATATAGAATTGTATATCTTGCTGTTTTGAATGTTCTCAGTGTTTCAGTGCAGAGCAGAAATAGAACAGGCTGTAGACCTTGTTCCAGAGGTTAAGCACCCTTACTGTTTCCTGAATTAGTCCTTGCAAAGGGGGGGAAGAGGCTTTACCTAAAACAAGCCAGTAATAACCGGAAGTATTCTTAGAGGGCACCATCTAGGTAACTGACGTAGTCCATTACTGTGACTGTATTTTAACCTGGCACACCTCGTAAGCTGGAGGGGGAAGTCTCCTCCAACTTTTGCTTTTCATTTCCTTCTGACCTCTCTTAAAGCTGTAGCTGACGCCAACATTTTAAACTGGCATGCTCATTCAAATTTGATTTGTGGTTTTAAATTAATTGCCCCTCCCCTTTTTACTCATTTGTTATACATAATTACCTTCTAGTGTAATCTTGTATTTCCTGGTTTGTGTCTGTTTGCTGATGTTTCAATTTTCTTGTTTTGTATTTTACTCTGCTCTTTGCAGTTTTAGGTAATAAGAACGTAACTGGTCATAGCGCAGCATCTTCTCGTAAGTTGTAATTTCTTATGTTAGAATAAAAAACTCTACTTGACAAACTGATTTGTTTACTTGTGATGTTTTATAACCCCTCAATGTGTATGCACTGACACTGGTACAGGATTAGCCCTGCTGCTGCGCCCATGAAGCAGGGTGCTTAAACTGAACAGAGTAACCCATAAATGAATACCGTTCACAAGGAGCCATACATAAAAGCGTTCTACATATTTCTCATGCGAATGTATACAAACACACGGACGTTCTCCGAGCGTCCGCGTAAACCCACCGGAACTACTTGCGCAGCAGATGGCGGGAGCTGCGCGTGCTGGTCTCTGTGTTTGAGCGCGCGGGTGGCGGTTCGCTCTTCCCTTCTACGTCTTTGTATGGTGAGGCCATTTCAGCCAGTTTTACCCAAAACGACGAAATAAAGTGGCGCTCGGTCCCGTCAGGTAGGAAAACGTTGTGGGCAAAGTAGCAAGATACCTGAAAACTTGCGAAGCCGACTGGCTTGGTGTTTCGGAGGGTACGGCCGCGTCCTTAACCCCCGTGTTATTTTTGGGGTCGAAGTGACCCCAGTCCATTTTCAAAATGATAAATTCTATAGAATCTAGAATTTATAATGGAAGAAGTAAAATACACAAGGGTTAAGGCTCATTACCCTCTACTACACGGCAGATGCTTCTGTGGAGGCAAATATCCATACTGCTGTGGGGTCAAAGGCCCTCTGATTACAGATCATTATAATTGTAAAAGTGTAGCGAAATAGTTCACTAATATCGGTTAGTTCCCCTATAAAAAATTATATAATTATAAAATGTTGAAAAACACGTTATAGCCCGTGGACATTTTAATAATCACCATAGAAAGTAGATATATCAAATATTTAGCCATGCTGCCGTCCTTTTGGACTCACTTAAGTGCCTCATGCCATCAATATGTCGAGTGACATTCAAGCATCGCCTCTCGGTATTCAGTCGTCTCTCTTATCCAGGTATAGCATAATGAATTTTTTTTTGTTTTATTTTCGGCATTATTACGAACTCCAATGAAGGTAACTCACAGCGTAACATGGTAACTCGAATTTATCCCACAATAATAAAAAATGAATAAACACAAAAGTATTTTTTTCGCTTTCTTACAAAATATCTGCTTAGCTTGACATCACAGTTACATATAAAAACTGAGATTTAAGCCAAATCTTAAGCTGTCTGCCCCTCGGCAGCCGTGGTGCTGTATGGTTTAAATGAAGGAGGACCCGCTTATAACGAACATTTTGGTGAATCGTTTTTCTAACGAAGTACATCCACATCAGAGATAAGTTCGTATATATATTGTCTGTATGCATGTTAGAATTTAAGTGTATTATTCCTGCAATGGACAGATGAGGTTTGGTTCTTCGGGTGATTCTCTGGGCCACCTGTGTTCCAGCATGAACTGATCTCCTGGTTTCCTGTCGTCTGGCTGTAATGAAGGATATATATGAATATGTAGGGGAATTGCTGTGAAATTTTTAGCATGCATTTGAATGGATTAGAACAGAAATGTCAATACTGTAGATGAACAGTTTAAATCTGTAGAACTGATATGGTTTTTACATGTGCTTTTTGTGAGGATTTGGTATATGAGTGTAGGGATGTTTTAGGTCTCTGGGACTGCCTGAAGTGCCCTTGCATATGTTACAGGTATGGAATAAAGGATTTAGGTATTGCTGTATACTTCAGTACACCAGATGTCAGTATGTACCTTTTTGTTAGTCACAAAACAGCCAAAGATACACAGAAGAAAAAGAATCATGGGAAGGGTCATCTATCTATCCATCCATCCATCCATCCACCCACCCAGCCTCCCACCTTCTAACCATTTTTTCTGGTTTAGGCAGCTAAGGGCACAAGGCTGGGATACACACTGAATGGGATGCCAGTGCATCTCAGGGCACGCACTCACACACTACTGGCAATTTTGAGACAACAGTAAGTCTAACTGTGTGTCATTGTACTGTTGGAGGAAACCTGTGCAATGTGGAACATTAAAACTCTCTGGGTACATTCACACAAGCCAATGAAATTAAAAGTTTATATAATTATTTAGTATACTAAATAATATTAGTAGTTGAATAATGGAAAATATGTATGCTATACTAAGGCAATTCCAGTCCTTTTGGCTAACAGGATATATATATTTTTGGTTATGGCAAATATCCTGGTTTGTCGTTTTTGTCATTATAGATCTTAAAATAATCTTAAAAAAGACAGTCTTGTGTCAAAATAAGACCAGAAGCAATTTTTACAGCTCTTTTAATGGATTTTTATTTATTATTTGCAGCAAGACTTCTGTGGTATGAAAAGATCGTAATAAATCCTTTGAAAGATGGTGTATTTGTTACCGGCAAATCTTATATTTTATCAATAGGTGGCAGTAAAGCTCAAAATCAAAGAGTTCAAACAGAGCCTTAATAAAATAACTGATTTTGATGAAGGTCATTGCCTGGTTTGAAGGTTTTGAAAGCTTCTGCCCCGAGGTAAACTATGTAGTTTTAAGTAGAAAGGTATCTTGCATTAAAATTATAACTTTAAACACGTGGCATTTAATGTTTTGCAATTTTATTGCTCCATGTGTTGCCTCACATTTTTGGAATACAATTTCGATTTTCAGCAGGTGCAAGTAATTCATTGATGTTTCTCAGAAAATTATATTTTAGAGAATTATTATAAAAAAAATGTTCATATATTAAACTGTTTATTTATTTATGTACTCCTTATAAGTATTGTGGACTAGAAAGTTTCTTTTTCCTCAGACCCTGTGTTACTGACCTTCAAAGCTGTAGACGCTTTTTTGAGTCATCAAGTTAATTGAAAATGGGGCTGCAGGCCTCATTAAAAACAAATGCAGTAGTAGTAATGGCTGAGGAATGCTGATAACAGTGTGACATAGATAAGCAACAAGCAGCAGGAAGTGTTCTCTATCTTCTTGGTGTTAGTAAGAATGCTTGCCTTCTCAAGAGATCTGCCAAGTATAGAAGCCCAAAATACTTAGATAATATTCATTAGATAATTTTGTGAATAACAAAGGACACAGTTTGGTAGCAGGGGAGAGGGTTGCTGACACATATTGCATGGCTGTACTGCTGAGTGTGGCCTGTGGCACATATTGCAGGGGATTAAAATACCACCAGCTGCAGGTATCACAAGGCTTTTGTGGATGATGAAGCCTGTTATTATTCTTAGCTATTACTCCAGAGCAGTGTTTTTTACTTGACTATGAACTGGATGGTCTTCTAGAGTCAAAGGATAAAAGGACAATGAGAATATTTTTTACAGCTGGTCACTGAATGTGTTTCACAGCATCAGTGTAATTTATTTTGGTGGTTGTGATCAGTATTATTATGTTAGTTTACATAATTATATATGTAAAGACCACCTCTGTCTTAAGGTTTAGTGTACTTTTACTCTGTATTTAATAGAGGTAGTAGATGAACATATATGTGTGTGTGGGTTTCAAATCCAAGATAGTCACATACTTATTACAACTAGACATTCAGCATTTTGTGGATGGAAGTGAGTGGATCACATATTATTTGTAGGCAGAGCTTGATAAATATAAAATCCCTAGTGTGAGTTATTGGTTTTTTGCCTTGTAGGTCTAATTTTAAGTTCCCATCTGTACTAATCTGGCTACTCTTTTCAGCTAGTCATTGGCCTTTATCCAGGACCTGCCTTGTCTATCCACTATCTCCTTGCTTATTGCCCCATCTCAAAGCAGCCCCTTACCCTGAATTTACAATCATGTGTTTATAATCATGTGAGGCTGCTTTGATAAACTATGCATAAATCTGTCTGGGTTTATAAACCTCTGAGTGCAAGTTAATTTGTTGTCCAACAGGTGCCATGTGTGAGTATTGGACCCTACCCTCTGTGTCAGTACCAATAAACTTGTCAGTTCAATGAGATATTGAGGGAACATTTGCAATCTCCTCTGAGGTTTTGTGTGGCTCCATCTGGTGTAAGACAGCTTGATGGTACACATAATTTTGATATAATGGCTATTAGTGCGGAGAGAAGATTATTTTTGATTAATGTGTTGTTTGGTTAAATCTATTTTATATCTTAATTGTAACAATTTGTCATAGTTTCATATTTAAATGTTACTAAGTATTTTAAATGTTAATTTAAAATAATTATGATAATTAATCATTTTAAGTAATACTAGTCAAAATCCATTATTGTTGATCATAAATCTCAATTTTATGCTCCTGAAATTTCACAGAGCATTATATTGGTTTGGAAAGTTTACCTTTCATTGTTTATTACAGGGGGTCTAGAGAAATTTAGATTTTTTTCCCCACAACCACAAAAAACATATATACTGTTGAAGAGATATTTAAACATATAAGAGGCAGTGAATTGTCCTGTGCAGTAGGTATGCATGTTGCAATGGTGAAATTTATATTTTGTGTGATGGTAGTTTGCGGCTTTTTTAAAGCCAGTTTTATGAGGTCAAGTGTGATGCTGCACAGTGTGTCAAGGACAAAGACAGAGAGAAGACCACACAAACTAGTTCCTGACAGTTCCAGACATCCTCACGTCCTGTAGTGAATTCTGAAAGACAGCAAGCGAGGGACAATAAATACCATGGCCTTGGAATTAACATCCCAGGGTTGTACATGTATAACTGCAAGAAAGAAAATCTGAGAAAGCATAGCTATTAATTGCAACTACAGCCACTGAACAAATGAAACTAATATAATCATAATGATAATCCTGGTAATGGCTTCACACATGCCTGCTTAAACCTGCCGTAAGATGAACAGTGCCTCTTTTTTTGTGGCTGACGGGCTGTGGCCCTGAGTAGCATTCCCAGCTGTACTAAGAATTTTCTGGAAAACTGATCTTATGAATAGGGAGCCTTTTATAACTTAACAGTTAGAAAAAGGCGTCCAGCCAATGTGACGTGGCCAGAGGCCATGGTGTAGTTTATTTTAGTGTTTTGGTTCATTGTAATTAAGAAAAGCACTGATATACACAACCAGCACATAAAGGAAAGGATATATCCTTTATATGAGACAAAATATCACTAAAAAATTCTAATAATCCAAGACCTACTATTTATATTTTCAATATCAAAAATAATATCATAGTTCAGTTAAAGATACTTGGAACCCTGCATTTTTTATTCTATGAGGTTTGTATTGTAAAGAGGACATTTTGTTTTGTGCTGTGTGTTTTGGCTTGAGGTGTGTCACATCAATGGTATCCTCTTACGTATGGGCCAAAAATAAATACTGTTGACTGTCATTGAGAGCTTTGTTTCACCTAGATGCTTGGGGTGTTGGGATTATCTGTTTTTTTTATTACAGTTTTATTATCAGTCAGTTGCTATCAATCATCATTAGTCTCCTGTTACTGTTTTAGTTATGTAGTTTGTTGAACATGATTTTTGGAGTAATGTTTTTTAACAAATGACGGGATAAATTCCAGAGGCAAACCAAATTCAAACTCTTTCCGGGACTTAAGGAGAAGACACTATTTGTGTAATAGGATGTTCTTTTTAGTTGCCCTAGTTTTTCTGATGTGCTATATTTTTGGATAATCCCAGTGGTGCTTGTGTTTTGTATTTGGTTTGTCAAAATCCTCCAGACTGTGTTAATATACCTAAATTTGCCTTCCATTTTGTTGCCAACTCAGATTCGCTGTAATCAAATTTCAGCCTTTTATAGTAACCTACTGATGTTATTGCTTAATTTACATTCAGAGCACTGTCAGTTGCCTTGATAGCTGTTGTGAAGATGAATTTTTCAAGGTGCGTTAATGCAGTAGCAGTAGACTTATTATTATAGAGATTGTGTTACCGACTGCCAACATAAAAGGCTTTTTGAGCATAAAAACGTTTTAGATGTTAATTTTGAATGAATGTTGATGTAGTGGATGGAAATTAACTAAATGACAACCATGAATGGTTCAAAATATTATGTTAGTAGTTTAGTTTTAGTTTAGTTTAGTTTTGTTTCTCAAGGAATTAAAAAATAATGATAAATTTCTTTGAATTACAAAGCAGATATATGTCAGTAGGAATTCTTTAGAAATATTTTTTACTGAAAAATTTGCAGATAAAAGCTAAAGACATACTGCTGTTTGCTGACATGCTCTCACAAGCGAAGTTATGAAATTGCTCCAGTCTATTGCTGTTGATACACTGGCCACCACAAAATTGTAATAATCTGAAACGTTTTATGGAGTTAGTCTTTAACTGATACCGATGTTATAGTGCTTAGACACCTACTGAGAGGTTCCACCAGGCTCGGACCCAGTGGGGAGACTGCTAATTGGGATAACTGTAAGCTGTTGTTCTCAGTGTGTGGGCCCCCACAACTGTGATTGGTCAAGTGTCCTTTGCTCTCCCTCCTGTCCTTTCCTTTAAATGTTCTTCCAGCCCCTGGTGCAGTCTCCTTTGAAGGGGTCCTCCTGCGTCCTTGCCCTTTATTTTCTAATTTGGAAAGAGGAAAGTGGAGGGGGAGGGGGGCGACTGGCATGTGCTGCTGTTGGTCCTGCACTGAGGAGCAAAGTTAGCCAAACTTGTCCGCTACAAGCTGCCTCTTTCCTCTTTGTCTTATTGCAGCAGGGGATTCCCTCAGGGCTGGTTCTGTGTGGCCTCTTGCTTGGAAAGTGCTTTAGGGCTGTCTTCTTTGATCCGGTCGTTATAGAGGTGGACGTGGATTTTTTCCATCATGAAGCCAGCCTGGGAGAAGGGTATTTTTGAGGGCCATGTTGAGAGTCTCAAAAATGGACAAAACAAAATTCCTGGACAAACTCCAGGGGGGCTCTCGGGAGTGAATACTGTTAGTGAGCCGTTACATAGGTGAGTAGAGTATCTGTAAATGTTGCTGGAAAAGGTATTTGCAAGTGCTTATGACTGGTTCATATACATAAAAAGGTTTCTCGATCATGCAAATTAATTTTCCTGAATCTGTTTTAAGTATTGAATGGCACTGTATATTGTGGTGTTTTTTATGGTCTACATAAAAAAGCATCAAAAATTCAAATTTTGACAGCAGATTGACTTTGCGGTCATTTATAAGGAATAAAAAAACGCGACACCAGTTTAAGAGTGATCTTAGGGGTTGGTAGATTAAACTGTACGATATATTTTCAGAAACTTCATAACTTTCCGTCCTGGTCAAGTTGTGCAAGGCCACGACTGAGCTACTTTACTGTGAACTTGACTGGAAGTGTCCGAACATGGTCTGCTATTTTGTTGTGAAAAGAAACCTTTCTGTCTTTAAGATGTCACCAGGCAAAAATATTATGCTATCAGTTTAGTGATGATGATAATATAAAATAGTAATTTTATAAAATTTGTGATAACTACATGCTGAAACTGTCTACTTACAAAAGTGTCTTAATATTAATCAGTGAGTGCTTTACTGAGTTGTCTTTGAATGAATGGATATTTTTAACAAAGAATTATGATTTGTTATAACTATATAATTAAGTTCCATTTATGTTCTGAATAAAGGTACAGTGTGAATAATGACAAAAATAATAACACTAATACCTGAATAAGAACTTGATATATTTAGCCCTTATATGAAATCACAATGCAGTGTTTACTGTAACCATTGCATGAAATGTTAAGCAACCCAGTGCAATCAAGTTTTGGTTTGGCCTTAATTAAGTTATTACACTATTATTGGTCTCTAAAATATTAAGAAACGGATACTGAATTTTCTTAAAGTCATTCTCATATAGATGTTCATACAATTACAAATGATAAAAATTTGCAAAATTTTCTTTCATGGAAAGAATGCCCCACATGTTTTGAGGTTAAAACCATAGTTTAAATTTGTGAATTTGTTTGGAGAAGCTACCATTTTCCATGTTTTAAACAGATGGGTTTGATATAGATTGGCCTCCTTCTAGGTTTCATTTGAACTGTTGCAGATATGATCAAGTCTCATGAGTAAACGTTCACTATTTACACGCATTTGTATGTGGGAAAAAATAATTTCTCTGCTATTAAAATAGATATCTAGTGTTAGAGTCTCTTCGGATTTTGTCTGTAATATTTTAAAAATATGTAATGTGCTCCGAAGTATAGGTTTGAAATTGTAAATAAGTTTTCATGTGTCCCGTTTTAAAACCTAAACAAATTGGAGTTTCAGAATATTACCCTAAACAAAAATATTTAATTTGTGGAATATTTTCCAAAAAGTGGGTTAATTACGTGAACACAATATAAAAGTTAATCGATATTGAACCATCATTGCACACCATGAATATTATTGTTAATTAGTGTATTTCTATTACGTTTAAAATTGACAATTATAAATGTAGTTTAATCAGCATTTTTAAATGTTCCCCAATATTTGAATGTACTTAATGTATATTTTACTTTTAAGGCACTGCAATTTCAATTTCAGTTTCTGTTTTTTCTAAAGTATGTCAACCTCCATATTTCATATTTTTAAACCATGTAAACTACGTTTAATTGTTTTTCGATGATTTTTTGGTAGTCTGCTCTGAGGCCGTTTTTTACATAACATTAAAGCAACAAAGTTGAAGCAATATCCGCTGCCTACAATTATTCCCACAGAAATGATATATATATATATATACATATATATATACACACACACACACACACATATGGGTGCCCCAAAAGGCAAAAAGGTACTGTTGTCCATTTATGGAATTACCATCCACAGTTTCTATTTTTAAAACGACAATTAATATGTTTGCTTGACCTGTAATTTATGATATACGGTTTGATTTATTTTAATGAAATACTGATCATGTCCAAAGTATGTGTATTTTGTTTATTTTTCTTATGTTCATTACTTTTAACAGAATATGTTCTCTGATTAACCAGATATTTTTTTATTTTTTGTCATAATCATATACTGGCTACGTGATGTTTTTTCGTCAGTCTGGTAGTAAAAAATTAACTTACAAGTCTGGTCGTGAATTGTTTAAAGCTAAGAGCAGTAGTTCAAATTTTATGTTATTTTAGTTATGTTAGTTTTTTTAAATGTAAGACATCAAGGATTTACTCATTCTGCTTCCGAATGATTTTTTTTTGCCAAGTTTAATTGTAATGTTGTTTTTTAATGTATTTTTAACATTTTATTCACAAATAGTATTCGAATTATATATGTATTTTCTGCCAATTAAAAATTTGAAAATAAAAATATGCTCATTCACGTATAAAATTATCGAAAAAAAATTTGATACAAGGCTCTATATCAATACAGAAAAATCTCTAGGTTTATCCTGAAATTATTTATAACCTGTTTTGGTTGAAACCCCCCAGTTTATTTATTTATTTAATATGTGACAGAAAGTAAAACAGATTTCCCAAAAGTCATCTAATTCATAGTTGTATATGACACTGTGGCATATAAGACTACATTTATTTCAAAATATATTTATATTAAATGATATTTCTTTAATGGAGTTTAGTTTTGATGCATCTGGTTGTTTTTTTAGTTGGGTAGTGTAATGTGTTGTGCGATGAAAGTACTGCCACGCAAAATGAACATGGTGTGGAGGATAGAGGCTTTAAGGTTCTGCTTTGCCTTGATTGACTGACTTAACCAAATTGACAGTTGTGAAGTGAAAGTGTTCAAAATGTACAGCAAGCTATTATACTCTGGTGCCTCTTACATTCAGCTGCCCACTTCAGGTCACCCAGTCCATTTTTCATTTGGCGGTGGGGCGATTGGCTTTGATCTTTCGCTGGGGAGTTGGGGTGCCATGATGAGAACATGCCATAGGGAGGGTAACAATGGTGAAACGACTCCCTTTTGGTTGGGAGGGAAGAGCCCTTTGTGGCTTAAACAACAGGATCAGAGTTGTAAAGTCCTTGTAGGCTTAACCTTACAAGCGTTGCTCCCATGGCTCACAGAGAAAGTTCTTCGGCTGTGCTGGGGTTTGTGTTGCACCGTTCTCTAACTTATGTCTCTCGACCTTACCTCTTAATAGCTTCTGTGTTTAATGTGTGTTGCAGATGATGCCTGAAAATGTCTGGAAAACCCATAGCAAACATTTTCTAACCATTTAGCCTTGTCACATCCAGAGGCAAGAAGGGAGTGGCATTTTATATGTGCCAGTGGCACAGTGGCTTTTTGAAATATAGAAAAAGTTACATCTTTATGAATGTGTTTTTTTGTTCATGTAATATGCCGCGATTCTATGTGATTATAGTACACATGTAGCAGATGTGCTGATCTTTTTAGCACTCCTGGAAAAGTATGCATTGTTAATGTCTCGTTGAAATGCCAGTGGATATTGTTAAAATAGATATTAAATAGCAATAAACTAATATTCCACAGAAGTTTTGGCGGTTTTGGCTTTCACTAAATGGCTTTGCTGGAGATTACAGTGTGGGAAGCAAGAATTACCCCGTCTATTTGATTAAGTACTGCAAGCCAAACGGAAATAAAATCTGAATTATCATGAAATTATAACAGCTCAATTTTAGCTATCGGCTTTATTCTAAAGGGATTCTTTTGTGCTACATAATGATAAACACTGAATTTCCCACGCATGTTTTTTGTGGCTTTGTTTATGAAAACAAGCTTGTTTGTACCTGCCAGTGCTGATGGAGGCTAAAAGAAATCTGTACCTTCCCCATGAAAACCAGTTGTTCTGATAATAGTTCTTTCATGTGCTGGGTCTTACATGGTAGGGAAAACTATGTACATGGCTACATCCTCTGAGAAGCTGCACATCATCCCAGGCAATGCTATTTATCCTGTTTTATGGTAATGTATTCTGGGGTGATAAAAGGTAAGAGGCATGAGTTTAAACACTATATATTGTTTAGAAAGCCAAAGATCCCCTGGTGTTAACTGTTTGTGCACAGGGGCAAACAGTAATATTTGTCTATAAAAATAATAAATAACCAAAACACAGTGCTTTATGGAACACTGGACATAACTTCTTAAGGCACCAGATGACCCTTGTAAAACCAGTTTAGAAATATTACAAGAAGCACCTGCTCAACACTCCTGCAGTTCTAAACTGTCATGGCTGAGCTAAGGATTGAATCGCTTTGCGGAAAACTGCGTTCACAGCTTTGCTACCTGATGTCTGAGCATGTAGACATTGAGCAGTGTTCATTGCCGTGTTGACACAGAACAGCAACTGGGCTAATCTGTTTGTTAAACTGCCAACAGCTACATGGCAAGCACCTGGAGTTCTTAACAGCTTTTTAGGGTTTTATCGAAGGCTCATTGTTTTTATTCACTCTTTATACCGTAGCCAATTTATTGAATTTAATGGCATACAGTTTAGTAACGATGCTGATCTGAGAAATACAGTACTCTGCTGAAGGGATAGTCATTTTGACTCCTCAATACTTTTGTAGAAGTCATAGATTCATAGATTCTGAAGTAGTAGTTTGTGTGTCCTTAAGATGTGCTGTGACTTAGAGTTTCACACTCAGAAAAACCGGATGAAAAGCACGTTTTAGCTGTAACCACAAAGCCACAATACCTGATTATCTTTGGTTAGAAAGCATTTGTGGTTGGTTGGACATTGTTATACGACTAATGCTTTAAAATGTTAGAAAACTGATTTATTTCTGTTGGAGGGGTTCATTTGCTTTTCACATTCAAGCTTGGCTATTAAAGATCCAGCATTTCAGAAATGGCTTATACAGCAGGGTATTTCATTTTCCTTAAATACTTCTACTACTAATGGCTGCTTGCGTAAAGAACTCTAATGTTGGCCAAACCATCGCAGATTACCCTGTCAGGAGAGGAACTGTTTTTGTATACACAAGCAAGGCACAGATTCAGCTGTGCGAGCTATTAAAGGCGTGAAGCTGTAAATTATTGTCACTTATTCTGGATACAACGTTCTTGAAATACTTAAATGTAAGAATAAGTATATGTAATCTCAAATTGGTTCTTTAGTAGGGCTGTAACAATACACATATTTGTTGTGTTCTGTTGGTATGTACAATGAAACAAATGAATACAGTGCTTGACTTGGGCAAAACCTAAATTCACTGACAGATGTTAAATATGGAAAACATTTTGCTACTTGCAGCTATGAGTTGTTTATGGCTGATGCTGATTATGGTCCGTCATAATCAGCGGTTTGGGAACATTTTGGTTTCCCAATAAATGACACCAGCATTGGAGAGAGAGTCCAAGACTATC
>JAAGVU020000041.1:4520833-4539177 GCA_011763525.2 Mormyrus iriodes
CCGAGTGTGTGTACGACCTGAGCAAAGCAGAAAATGCCTCTGCAAATTAATCTCTCTGTGGCATCTAAGACGCTTTTGCCAGGAATATTCAGACCACAGCCACAGATATGTGATCAAATTCGATAGCGCTGGTGGAACTATAGGCAGCGGAGGTGGTGCAGCCTCACTGGGGCCCACAGAAACAGGGGGGCCTATGGATGGTTGATAGGCCCCTTTGCAGGGAGGATTAACAGGCTATTGATCTTTTGGTTTAAATTACCAATACATGTTATATTGCATTATGAACCGCCAGAAACCAAACAATATACATACCCTTTTTCTGGCTGGAAAATCTGTCTTACTTAGAGTGTTAATTATTATTATTTTTTTTATGATGAGGCTATTTAAGTTAATATTGTATACCTTCAGGATGTTTCACAAAGATACATATACAGACAGTATATCTGTAACATTTAACTGTTAAGGGTCAGGGCAGGCATGTAGCTATATAGTAAAGTTACAGCTTTGACCCCCCCAAAAATTTAATTGCTCTCCACCAGGAACATAGCCAGGTAGTAAAAAAAAAAGGTGTTTGAACCCCCTTGAAATTTGCTGGACCCTCTTTCAAAATTCATTTCTGGCTATGGGCCTGGGTCGGTGGCATGGACATGTGTTCAGAAATGCAGAGTGGGAGCCCATTATAAAAAGCATAGGCCACTGCTCAGTACTAAACAATATGGGATTTAGATGGGATTTAGTTCATTATTATTGTTATAATGTTTTTTTTTATTTTTAATTTATTTTACATATTTATTTTTATAATGTGGAAATAAGTGTTTCTTAGAATTTCTTATTCAAATTTGTTGATAGATACATTGCCTTTGGTTTATAACTGTTCCTTATTGGGGTTTTGATTGCAGTTTTAATAATAATTTCAAAACGAATTGTCTTCCCTACTGTAACAAAATTGCACCAAATCATGAACCCAAAATTGAGGTTTGTACCAAATGGTGACTTGGTGTAACTTTAAACCTTTATTCATTAGTGTATGAATTGTTAGAATGTTTGTTGCCAAATTGGCTAAGTCCTTCAAAGCATTTAATTTAATTATTCCTTGAAATAAAGTGTTGAAACAGTTTGAAATTTAAAATTCACTTTATTTTGTGCTATAGTTTCAAGGGATCAAAAAACTCAAGATATTGTCTGCACCTCAGCTAAAGCCCACATGCAGTAGAACTTAAAATGTTCACATGTAGCCCAGCTTTTGGATTTGGCTCTGTTCTGACTGCTCCTAATCAGATCTTCTGTAGACAAACGTAATAATAATTGGAGTTATTCGGTTATTATTTCTTAATTTTTTTGTGAAACATATAGACAATTTGTGAAGGGTATTAAGATCTAAGCTGAAATGTCACCTGTGTGTGTCATTTAAAGTTGTGGTCCATTAATCCTGTAGGTCTGCAAATGCTTTGTTATGTCAAAACATGAAATACAGTGTTTCTGTATTGTGTGCTGATGGTTTTTAAAACAGGTGGCAAAATGCAAAATTGCATAACTACAGGCTTTGCTCCTCGGTCTGTGGGCTGTAATTGGCTTTTTTTCTTTCATGGTTCTTTCCCATCTGCATTCTTTCTTCATTGTTTTGCAGTTGTCAATACTTTCCCAGTGAGGAGTCATCAACTTTGTTGTCACTCATCACATTTCATGCACCATGTGACTTTGGAGGTCTTGGCATTGAATTTGCTGCACAGGCATGCAGTGTGGCTTCCAGACATTATGTGTATTGTGTATCTCATGTTTATAGTGTGTGCAGGCATCGATGCATTAAAAATCAGATGAGCCCTGCTTTAAAATGATTTAGTTAATCTTAGATAATGTGGAACTGTGAAGATGTGTTTTTGTATAAAGCAACCATGCACTATGCCGAAGCCGAATTTCCCCACGGGGACAAGGAAGTTTAATCAAAAAAAAAAAAAAACCAAGACTTACTGTTCAGGAAGTTTTTACCATAATTTAAGTGCTGTCCATATAAACAGCGGAAAATTTGTTTGTTTTTGAAGTGTGTTAAATCTTTGAATGAGTAACCTTGCTGTTGCTGCTGCTGCACGACTGTGCCCACTGTGAACAGCTGAACTTGAGAGTTTGTGGAACCTGCTGTCACTGTAAAGGCATTCTGCCTGCATCACCATAGGAACAATTTACAGGAAATCAAATTTAACCTACTGTGCAGGGTCAAAAGGCTGTCCTTCTGCGCAAGTCTGTCAGTTTCTGTCTGTTTCAGTGTCTTTTTTGTGCCGTTTGTGTTTAGTTCTCTGTCTTGCCATCACACTGCTTCCCAAACTCGATTTTTGTACTATACCAGTGATGGAGAAATGATTGGCATTGATGTAAGAATTGTTATCGTAGCCATTTCCAAGATCTCTTCAGTGTGATATTTCTCTTGACTATGTTTTGAAATGTGAATTGAAATGGCTGTTGAAGTCCACTCTTGATTTAGAACAAATGATTTACAAGAGAGGCAAAGAATAATCAAATACGGGAAACTTACTCTGTGGCCCATCTAATATGGCAGTATTAATTAACATTCAATATTTTAATTACCTGTTGTCGATGGATGCCATTTATAGATAAAAATTGACAATAGATTATGACAGTCTTACATTAAAGGATTGAAGTGAGAGGGCCATATTTCTTTCATGACCTTTGAATGAATAGCTGTTTAACACTCTGTTTTATGCCAGACGATAACAGTACTTAATTCCACTGACTGTTGTTCAAACTGTGGTACACAGGGGTACTAGTGGTTCCCAAATACGAGTCTCTGGTCCGGTACTGGTCCATGGCTAATATTTCCATGCCCTGCTGAATGCTGGGGGTAGAGCTGCCACCCATCCTGTAGATTACGGGATTATCCCGTACTGATAAAAGAAAGGCCATGATCTGTGAAAATGCACAAATTGTCCAGCATTTTCATATCCCAGATCAGCAGCTGTTATCAGTTTATCGGTTTACCGGTCTGTACAATATTTGTTCAACATAAACTGGTTTGTGGACATCGAAAGGTTGGGTACCCCTCCTATAATCCATACAATTATGTGCTAACCTGCTTGCTTACAAAAGAATTACAGGAAAAAATATACATTGTAAGTAAGAACAAGGATGATTTAAATGGCGCTCGTACCAACACTTCCTGTTTTGTAGGTGTATGGGAGGAGCAAAATGCTTATTATAATCTTGTTATTAAGATTCTAATTCTGGAACTGTTGGGGTAAGTGAATATAACCAGAGGCATAACACACATATCTACAGGGCCTGGGCTATGTATAGCTCCTCACTGGCTCCAGCACCTGGAGCTGGTCAGAGCCTCTGACTCCTTAGATGTTTTCTTGAGTGAGATGATGTTTTGTTTTGACTGGCTGGAGAACTTAAGAGCAGCTGATATTTGTTTGAATGAGTCCTGATGTAATTTTGTTTGTATTTATGGCTGTATAGTAAATAAAGCTGCATATAAGACTATTTCAGCTTATAAAGTCAACTGACATGATTACTTAGATAATTTTTTTATATCAGGAAATTGATTACACAGTTTGTTTTGCTCCAGGATAAGAACATTTACTCTTTTTAAAATGAGATTCCATTTTAAGTGGTTGTCTTGCACTGAAAGCTTGCAGTGAGAGGGCCATGTTCCTTTTAGGGCCTTTGACTGAATAACTGTTTAATATTGTTTTGTGCAGTGTTGATTTCATTGCAGTAACAGTGTCTGTTGACTTTCAGATCACATAAGAGAGGGAGCAGAAAATGAGGTGTATTATTGTATGATCATTTTCAAAGACAACTATGATGCTGTGCTCCAAAAGTTAGTAATTTCTCTTATTTTGGTTGTTTTACTTTGACTTTTATGGGACGATTTAATCAGTGTAGTGTATTTCAGTTATTTTGTCATTTTTATTTGTCCCATAGGTCATAAATTATTTATTTGTGGGACTATTTTTTAATGTAGGCATAAAGATGTTGACCTACGGAGAACATGATATACGTTGGTATTTAATCTGAAAGGGTCACCCCACCAATGCCAGAAGTATGGCTGAGCATAGCTTTAAGCTTGGTGCAAATTGAGTGAGTTAGTGAGTCACTTGCTCTGGTCTTTAATGAGAGTAATGCACAGTGATTATTGTCAAAACAAAAGACACCTGTGTTTCATTATTGGAAGAACTAATACTAAGAATGATAATGAATAAGATTTCTTAGATTTGTATTGATATCGATTACAGGTAAATACAATTTAAAGGATATGCTTATGGAATTCAGCGGATACTTTATAGTGATCAAGTGAATGTTAATGGTTTTAGTGACTCATCTTCACCAAAACACAATAGCTACTTTTCAAGTTCTGCATGTTTCCTCGATCTGACTATTTGGAGGCATTATCTTGCACTTACCCATGCTTAGTAGTACTAGATCTATGAAAATTTTCTTGGGAAATCTGATCAAAGACACTTTTGTGCCGGGTGTAAACAGGAGATCTGGTATAAGCTGTTTGCTATAGTCTAACACATGTAGTTGTCTACACATTCAGGATAATTTTTCATTTTAATCCTAATTCTTTAGTAAAAAAAAAATCTGTAAGTCTATAAAACATTACAGGATCGATTTTTAAGCAATGAAAAATAGATTTGCCTAAGGGTTTTGCCCCAGCAAATTTGCAGCAATCCATGGTAAGACCGGTGGCCTGTAAGCGATATGGAAATCGTAGTGTTGAAGGAAAGATCACGAGGGCGTGCGCTGGACATTCCTCTCTTCAGCCTTTGAACACACGTGAAACCAGAGAGCCACATCTGAGAAGCCCGTCTCCCTGTCAGCAGACCAATCTGCTTGTCACTCAGTGTCAAGGAGAAGAGTGCAGTTTAACTCTTTCTCGGGGAACCCCCCAAATGTTACTCCAGGCCCACAATGTACAGCTGGCGTGGTCTTGTAGACCTTTAAATTCCAGGCAGCGTATTAGGTATCGTTACACAGTCTGTCTTAGAACACTTGCAAATTTGGGGTTAAGCTAGGGACTGTGGTTATAAAAAAAAAGAAATTAGTCTAGGTGAGTCCAACAGTAGTGGCCTTATACTGGAATCCATGTCATTGTGTCAAGTCATTGTCTTCTGTCTTGCATCTTTTTTAAAGAAAGAGGGAAGTTTTGCATTTTTTCATGAACACAAACCCAAGTGACACAAACAAAATTGACTGAAGTTATTGTTACGGCAATGCTATGTGTCTACATGTTTGCTATGATTACTTTTGTAGGCATTACAGTATGCAGATAACCTAGGGAGCATCCAGGAATTTTAACCCTTTCCCTCTACAGTAATTTGCTTTCGATAAACGCGTGTTAAATAAAAATGTAACCTCAGTTGTCCGCCTTACTCATACAATTTCTGTAGCATTTGTTTTCCTCAGGTCATGGTTTATGGCTCTGAAAATGTTTGGAGGGAGCCTTTGTGTCGTCTCTATTCATATTCACGTTTTGCATTAAGGCCTGTTTCTATGGCACTTAGATTTTGATTCCCATTAAGCTTGTATGATTTGCAGCATGTCAGGATAATACTATCACAGTGCTTGGTTTGTTCTGCAAACAGCAGTCTATGCAACTGTTTCACTATTTCCCTGCTGTGCAACGGACTGCTTTTCTGAATACTGACTTGTTTTTTTCCTGCGCAAGTACTGCATTTAGTGTGGAGCTGTCTGTGCCAGGTGCATGGTTTATAAATTATCAAGCATGCCAACACCCCATTGCAGGATTCATCGGCTGGCATGTTGTGGATCTATATGGTTTTACAACTCACCATTTGTAATTTTAGATGCAAGCAGTGTTAATGCTAATGGGGAGCAATGTGTGATACTTGGTATGTGGCGTCTGAGAGTCTCCAGTCTATGTCATCTAACAGATTTCAACCTATACGGCGAGTGCGTGGCCATGGCTTGCCAACGTTTTGTCAGCTTGTTGACAGTTAAAAGCTAAGAAGCTTTCACCCTCTGTTCTTCCTTCTGTGTGGCACAGCAGCTGCATAGCAGATTCAAATGGTTAACCTAAAATACCAAATACAATCTACTTTGATCAAGTGATGTCAACACCTATACACATTCTGCGTTGGAAAAAATGCCACTTGTTTGTCTATACTTATACAGTGATAAATTTGCATATAAAAAGCATTAAAAATATTTTGCATGAAGATTGGAAGCTGTAGGATGACAGCAAAAGATAACTTACAACTTCTTTGTCCCATATCATAGGACCATGGCTCAGTAGTTAGCACTGTTGCCTCACTCTTCGGGGACCAGGGTTCGAGTGTCCACCCTGGCCCTACGTGTGAGGAGTTTGTGGGGGGGTTTTTTTGTGCTCTGCAATTTTTCCCCCACAGTCCAGAACCATGCAAAAGTGACTTGAATTTGCTCAGTTTTCTATATGTATGTGTGTGGATGGTGTAAATGCTGTGCAAACTTTGTATTCTTTCATGTATATAATGTAAATATATGCATACACACACACCCACACACACAAATACATACACACAGCCTCTGAAAAAACTGAGACCACAGCACATTTTTTTGTTTCATTTCTCAATTTATGGGTGTGCGTCTGTGAATAGTACGTATTTTTTTTGCAAACTGCAGCCTGGTTCTTCTCTGTTTCTCATTAATGAAGGGCTTCTTCCTTGCTTTATGGGACTTCAGTCCTGCTTCTAGGAGCCTGATACACACTGTCCTAGCAGTGCGCTTCACACCTGCACTTAATGCTTCCCATTCCTTTTGAAGGTCACTTGATGTCATCCTGCAATTCACGAGAAACTGTCAGATAAATTAACGGTCATCTCTGGCAGTATAAAGTGACTTCTGCCCTTTACCTGGCTGGTTTCTGGTCACTCCCAATGTCTCCTGCTTCATCTTATTCTTGTGTACTGCTGTCTTACAAATTTTGAACCTGGAAGCAACCTGCTGCTCAGCGTAGCCTTCTGCCAGCAGAACCACGATTAAACCAGGATTTAAAAATGCACATTTGTTTAAAAATATAGAGTAAGATAGATACTTATTATAATGAAATATCTTAATATTGCATTCTTTGGGTGTTTATCATGTGGGATCAGTCAGTACTCTTAACCTTCATTCTAAATGCCATATCCTTGTATACATTATTTTTTTATGACATTGCTTTGTATTTTGGAGCTAAAACTGAGCCTACTGCACAGTGAATTATATACATGTAGATACACTATATGGACAAAAGTATTGGAACACCTAGCCATTATACCCACTGGAACTTTTATGCTATCCTTTTCAATATCCATAGGCATCAATATGGAGTTGGTTCCGCCTTTGCAGCTATAATAGCTGCCACTCTTCTGGGAAGACTTTCCACAAGATTTTGGAATGTGTGTGTGGGAATTTTTGCCCATTCATCCAGAAGAGCATTTGTGACATTAGACACTGATGTTGGATGTGAAGGCCTGGTTCGCAGTCTCTATTCTAGGTCATCCCAAAAGTGTTTGATGGGGTTGAGGTCAGGGCTCTGTGTAGGCCAGTCACACCAAACTCACCCAGCCATGCGTTTATGGATCTTGCTTTGTGCACTGGGGCACAGTCATGCTGGAACAGAAAAGGGCCTTCCCTAAACTGTTCCCACAAAGTTGGAACGATAGAATTGTCCAAAATGTCTTGGTATGAATATCCCTGACCACACAAATGCTCTTCTGTATTGGTGTAAAACGTACAATAAAAGGTTGGGCCATTTCTTTCTTCCAAATCACATAACAGCATTGATTGTGCTGTTTGCACATTTTCTTGATTTCAAGATTTTTCAAGATTTCTAAATCTTGTAGCTGACTTGTTCCCTTTATTTTTGCCTTCAGTCTGCACTGTAAAATCACTGAGTACATAATCAGCATTCATTCGTTGTCCAAAAGCAATTACTTTAGCATTAGCATTGTACTGCATGTTTGTCACATACTTTGCAGTCGGCCCCTATTGGGAGAGTATAATTATGTCACTGTCACTCACTGAAAGCAGTAGCACTTAACAAGAGTCTGACCAAAGAGCTGATAGAATCTTGCTCATCCACGGCTGATTAGTTATTATATTGCAGCTGTAAGTAATTTTCTCTGGGATGTATTAATCACATTTACACAGTAATGTGTTTTACATGAAATGACAAATAGAAAAAGTGAATGATTATACTCTGTTTTTTCCTCCCAACGGAACGGAGAGGATTTGGCTACACCACAACCTCAATGAGTAATATCTACTTGGCATCTATAGACAGCAGTTTTTTTGTCCCACACACTCCCCTTGAAACTAAGCCTGAGAGGGGGATGCACACATAAATAGTGCCTGAGAAGACACCTTCTGAATATGAGCAATTCTTCATTTAGAAACTGCTATAAATATATCCACTTTTATGAACAACTTGGGACTGGTGGAAATACGAAATACTAAATCTGAACCTGGCCACTCAAAAAATACAGCCATTTTGGTTGTGGATAGTTTAATTAATCTTTATCTACTCTTAGGGTGCTTATAAAAGGGAAGTTATTCAGTGAAAAATGAGTCATATGACAGGACTTTTGGTCTGCCTGAGTCAGTGCCTCCTACACTCAGCAGAACTCTGAACGACTTTTTAAACAAGGCCGACATAACAGTCAGCTGTAGCTGAATCACTGGTCAGAGACAAGCCCAGACCTTTAACACTCTTTATAGGAGTGTCGTTCATGCGGCATTTTTTGTCCATTTTACTTGTGATCTAAACAATGCTGGAACTGCTTTGTTCTCACATGAACCTATAATGAGAAAATGATGCAACATTGTTTGGCATAATATGGCTTCTGACAGCAGGCCAAAGCACCAAAGTCAGTAGTTTCTGTCTGGTCTATGTCGATAGCTAACTGTGGCCCTTCGTAAAGTATGGGCACCCCATCAGCTCCTTCTATGGAGATTTTGAGTCTCTTGTGGCTGCCAATGAGCAATTTACTACTCCCCCGGCTACCTCCTTGGCTCACACCTCAGCAGTATGAAAAACAAAGATTGGACTGAGGTATGAACTGGAGAAGGCCTAAATCAAGGATAAGGCTGAATCACCAGGATCTCAAAACTGACTGGGCCCCTGCAGTGTTTATTTCTAGTTACTATTATCACAGAGAGGTACTCACACATTCCTGCTGTGGAGACAGTGGCAGACATATCAGGGCAAGGCATGTTAATTGCTTTCGGAGTGGTGGTAGGATAGGTGCATCATGTGAAATGAAGGGGAACTGGACAATATCTGCTTGTCATCACAGGGTTGTGGCCAAACTGAAAGAGGCTCTGGTCAATTAACCCTGGTGCCTTCGATTAGCCTAGAGTGAGGAACTATGTGATTAATAGTAGTTCGATGATAGGTTGTATTAAGGAATTGGCTGCAACCGGACCCGTGTAGCTCATATCTACAGTGCCACAGCCTGGCCTATTCGGTCTGTTTGTGTGTGAGCCTCACATTTTGTGTGTGCCAGGAGGACCTTTTAGCTGTCAGCAACTTTCACATGGATGATCGAGGGCCACTGACGTTGCCACCATCGTTGTTAATTTACCAGCTGCTCACTCCATAGAGGTAAAGAAAGATCATACCGCTGCTATGTCTTTTTAAATTTATCAGCGATTTTATTGACATTTGTAAAATAATTGAATAGCTAGATATGACTATTTCATTTTGTATTTTGAATATATAATAACCAATAAAGTACATAAAGCAGATGTATTTGGCAGGAAATGCAGGTAGACGTTTACATACCTGAGCCTGTAACTTCCTTTTTAAAATGACGCCAAATATGGTAACTTGCTAGACCAAAATGTTATGTATTTTATTTTTTCAGTTTAAATTTAATCAATTAAATCAAAATGCCAGATAATATACCGAGGCTAGAACTTACACAGTAAAGTCTTGCATTGAGTACAATACACAATTTTTATGTGTGAAGTTTCTGGTAGAATAAAATATAAAAAAGGAAACATTTTTGTTTATTTAAGATTTCTGAATGTTTTAGAAGGATTGACGGACATTTAAAATCAAGAACAAAACAAGCCAAAGAGCAGGGTGTAAATGTTATGCTGTAGCTTATATTCATTGTTACTAGCATGCATCCATAAGGACAGAAAAGTAGAAATACTTATCCAGGTTTTTGGCTGCTTGTGTTGTGCTTTACTTTGGAGCTTCCTGTGCTGTGCAGAGTACTTGCCAGCAGTATTACAGTAGCCCTGGCTCCGTGCTGAATATTTTTAATATCCGTGTCTGGAGATGTGTGTGATGAAGCGGTGACATCGGAATTCTCCCTTTGCCCTCTGTCCTCCCTTCGCTGCTCAGCTGGGATCTGTGTACAAGGCATACAGCAGAAGAAATTAGTCAATTGGAAGTTTGTCATGATAATGTAACCCTTTGATAGGTTGTGGTATACTGACAATATTTAACCTAAAATCTGTCCGCTTCGGCAAGCTTGAATTCTTTTCTTTAAAAAGTTTGGATTTATGGCTGCTCTCAGCCATAATGACACCCCAAATAAAATAATAATGTACTATAATATGCTAAAGTATAATGTGGTAACAGCAAAGGGTCACAATAGCCATATATTCACAGACTTCCCCTGGCAGTAATTACCCTACACCATGCCAGGCCCATTCCATTGATGGAAAAAGGGCACTTATTCATTTTGTTCTTTCATTTCCTGCAGCTGTTCCGAACTACTGAGGTTTCTCCTTTCTTATTTACATTAATTTTGTTAATGGGTCTCTCACTGGCCAAGAAATCTTAGATGCAGCTGGATGTTTCTTCAATGGACCATATGCTCTTGGCATTTGTCATTTCCATGTCTAATCACATCCTGCATGAAGGCATTATCAAATAGCACAATATGCTCTTCCAGAAACTTGTTTCAATGTTGTCCAGCTATCTAGTTTCCATACTTCCACTGAAACCAGGTACCTCTACTATGCCAGGCACTTCTTTGCATTCAATAAAACAATTACTCATTGTGAAACAGTATGGTATGCATCACTAACCTGTACAATGTAGCAAGTTCATATCACAGTACTCTGTATTATGTTTGTTCTGGGCTGCTCTGATCTGCTACCTCTAGTAGCACCTTAGCTGTACTTTTACTAAGCTTTGTTAGAAAATAAACACAATAAGTCTCAGCAACCATGCCTAGGACAATGCACAGATAATGCCTTAATGTGTATGAAGTACATGCAGAAATTGTCTTTTATTTGTTAGTACAGGGTAAATGAGCCATGCTTCTTTATTCTGAAAGAAAGAATAAGGGATCTGAACAATAATTAATTAAAAAAACACAAATGCTGACAGTATCTGTCATATAGCAAGACGACTTATAAAAATTCTGCACCCAGAGGGGAGGTTGAATGCCTAAACATCTTGAACATGTACCAATTTATTTCATCGTACATGTGACCAAAATGATACTCTGCAGCGGGTGGCTTGAGTATGGGGAACGTCGTAATGTGCCTGACAGCACAGATTTTTCACCCTGCCATGTGTTCCATGTTAAAGATTCCACTGACCTCTCAATCTGGAACTTGATGAGACATGAGGAGGGTCAGTGACCATTTTGGTAAGTGCTAAGCTACACAAAATATACATGAATGCACGCTAAAACTCTTAATCTCTAAGGAAATGCAATATAAATCACTATAATACTCACACTAACTTCCTGTCCTTCTTTCAAGCCTGTAGCTACTTTAACCATTGAGAGTAAAAAGTTAAATTGGCTGGACAGTTATTCTCAGAACCGCTGGGGCCAAGACAGCATGTACGGTACTGTGCGGCAACCAATAAAACTTCAACTGGCCGTGTTTCCTTATTTGGGACAGTAAGATACCCGTGTTGCACAGTCATGGCCCCATCTGTCAGCCCAGCACACCCCATCACATGGGTCTGACGTGTCACTCCAAACACTGAGGAGAGACCCTCCCTCCTTAATGCAGCAGATCTGCTCAAACCGCATACAGGAAAATAAATCATCCTTTAAGCAAAAACGATACCATTGGGACGCTCTCCACTCACATGCACAGAATTCCTGAATTTCTCATTGCTGAAAATGTATACAAAGGATTTTGTCCAGAAAGCAATTTTATCACTTTCTACTGCTAACGACTTACTAAAACAGTTCAGGTTAAGTACCATCTTCTAACTTACTTTAAACGCCAGTATTCCTACTGGGATCTAAACTTGATACCTACTGGTTACAAGTTCATGCCCACCAACGCACCAGCTGCTACCCCAGACTGCTCAGCAGGCTTGTAGGCACATGTGTCCACAGCCATCTTGCCTCTGACAGAGTGCCTACGCAGCAAACAATCTCAGTGGGTTTGAGAAAACTTGCTTAAACACCCCATGCTGTGTCCCACATGCACAGAGCTGCATTCCCTTCCCCTTTCACTGTCACCTGATCTACATCAGCCCTGTGACACCAGATCTTTGATTACAGGCAGCTCCACACAGACTCGCATTTCCTCTTCTGCTTATTTTAGTTCAGACCTCGTCCAATGAGAAGAAGGCAAAACACTTGCAAAGCATGAAAACATAAACTTTTCTATATGATGTAGGTTTTTAGCACTTAGCTATCCCTGAGCAAGGTACTTATACAGTACATGTGCCTATAGCATGTATTAGATTCACAGTGGGCTGAATGAATAGCAGTCAGTACTTTCAGCCAAGTCATGTTCCTGTGAGCCCTGTGGAGATGCAGCTGGAGATCTTCCTGCAGACAAATCTGCAATGGTGTCCTATCATCTCCTATTTGTCAAATACTGAGCTTTCTATTTAACTTAAGAACAGTTTGTCAGAAATAAATTTCACCTGGCAGTCACAGGAATTCGAAGGCCGCTCAACACTGTTCTGTGGGTTGCAGCGTGTGCAGGCTTATTGTTCCAACTAATGTCTTCACTTTGCAAAAGTTGAAAATGTACTTTTGTAAACACAGCCACCATTTTGTGTTGCCTAAATTATTACAAGCGACTGCAATTACATTTGTCACATTCAAAGCGAAACACCTAATCTATCGTGCGTAAGTCCTGGCAAAAAGCCTTGGTACACTGTGCCCACAAAAACAAGCACATTGGTCTACAATATGACTCAACTGCTAATTATTTTTTGGAACAATTGTGCCTGTTGTCAGAAAAATTACATCAAAATATTCCAGTGTTTGTAATTACCACATTTTAACCTTTTTTTGTCCAGTGAAATTTTGTCTTAGATTTTACTGTTCTCAGAGTCATGTAGCCCACCACAATGTGCAAAGAAACAGATGGCAATGGACTAGAGTATATCCAACTTGCAATTTACACCGATTGGCTAAGTTTTATATGATAGGGCACACCTCTTAGCATAATTAATAAAGCTTTTTTAATGATGAAACAAATTTTTACAGTTGAGGTCTGCACCACCATAGCAATGTCCCGCAGGAGACATAACCTCTGTGATAGACTTTCACCATGCAAACTGAAGGCTGGTGATGGCAAGGGCAAAGGTTCCTCACATGACCCTTAAATCGTAAGCAATAGCGTTCTCTGGGCCCTGGCACACGTTCTACATGCCTGAGGTCTTGAGCTCTAATTTTTCACTCAGAGCAAATTTCTGCTGGAATGTTTGGACCGGCAAACAGTTGGAGTGCAGCTGTCTGAAATTTTGTTCAACCTACAAGGGAGGAAGCAACCGGCGTGTCCAGCAGGGACACCTTTCTGATCCTCAACCCAGATCGCTATACAGCTCAGTGACATTCAGTGCTATAGCAGAATGCAGAGACACACTGTTGCATGCTGTTTCACAGCCATGTATCATATATCCATCTTCTAACTCGTTATCCTGGTCATGGCTGCATGGCCTGGAGCCTATCTCTGGGAGAATACGACACAAGGCTGGGTACTCCATTGACAGGGGGCCAGGCCATCGCAGGACATACGAAGATACTCAGACAATCATACACTACGGTCAATGTAGTGATGCCAGTTAACCCAACTGCATATCTTTGGACCGTGGCAGGAAACCCACATGACACAGGAAGAACATGCAAACTCCATGGGAGACAGGATTCAAGCCCTAGTCACTGGGGATGTGTGGCATCCACGCTACCCACTAAAGCACCGTGCTGCCCATATCATATAGTGATAATTTCAAAAAGATTATGGAATTTGACTTCTAGTAGAAGTAGTCCTTGGATCCCTGGGGATCAAGCCACTGGGACCTGGACAGTGATGCCCCTGCACACTGAGCTCCAAGAGCCGAGTCCTGCTCCTCCTTCGTAAATCAGGGGAGCTCCCAGCTGTGGGTGACAACTCATGGAGCTAGCATGCAGCTGGCCGGTCCTGCCGCCTGTGTGCTATCTGATCGCTAAGCTGCTTAATGCAACAATTTATATTTGTTAAGAAGCTGCACAATCCCACATATTTATGATGTTCTTTACATATAAGGAGGATTTTCATATTTTCCTGTCATCATACTAAATGACTTGTTTGCTGTCTATTTTCCATGATCCCTGAAGATGTTTTTTCTGTCTCTTTATGTGATTATCTATGTATGCATAATAGGCCAAAAGTGGGATAGATCAGAGGCAGGTTATTTGTCAGAGAAGATTTTAGCAATGAAATTATCAGGCATGACTGACCCACTTCATCTGCTGCGTAAAAAAAATCCGTCACAAGCCATGGTTTGTGTGCTAGCAGTATACCATACCGTAACTTTTACTGTCACCCATTTATAAACCTTGAACAGTTCAGTTTCAAGTACTTAAAAGTACGACGGTAGTCTTTCACTCAGGATCTGAAATTGTACTCTTGGTTGTTTTCTGAGGGACCTCCTGTTTACACAGAACTCTAACGCTAACGCGTGTGTCCTATTTTGTACATTCATTCGGCTCCATCTAGTGGTCTGAATTAGGTTTTCACAGTTGGTGCTACATTGAAGTAAATTGCACAGTAAATTTATCATCCACTGTAAAACGATGTGCCTGTTGGTAGGTGTTTATGGCATTGATTGTTGGCTTGCTTCTTCAGGCTTGTCCTCACCTCTTAACTGGGAATAGAAAATTGGAAGAGAGAATGATTCAAGAAGAAGAACTTACCCATGTTCTGAAATGGCATGCCCTGATATACCAGTGTTGCAATGTCTGGGTATTACTTGGATATATGCCCTTCCCTTGAAGCATCCTTGTAAAGGAAGAACTAACACTTACTGGCCCTCAGACTTTCCTTGGGTTGTGCAGTTGTACAGCTGTTATTTTTCCACCCAAAAACAGGAGGTGGAATTTGACCTCTAGCATCTCCAATAGATGGCTTTCACACACTGCGGGAGTCATATGTCTGATTCCCAGTGATTCGGCCCCATCCCACGGGAATGCCATAGAGGCTGGGAGTAATTGTGGTGAACCTGATGTGTCAGTAGGTTTACAACCAAGGGGCCCACTGGGCTAAAAAGAGAGGGAATCTGAACACAGGTTGTTCTTCCATCATGTGTTGAATGGCAGCAGATGGAGAGGTGATAAATCTGCCATGTTGGCACCTTCAGTGGTAACTACATTCTTTGATGTCTAGGTAAAGGAGAACTTGTTTACAGACCATCGACGCAGGACTAGGGGAGCGCAGAACAATCAATGTCAGGGGTTTGGAATCTGGGTACCACATAGCTTGGACCAAGAAATAAGAATTGAAATCTATTATAAATGTTTTATTCTTTTACTGTGATTTGGTTGGGTGGTTTCAAATTAATCATATTACCTTTTGGTAGATTTAGTTTTTCATTATAGCATCAGTCATGGTGGAATTTAACGTCTTTAAATGCAGTGGGCCAATGGACAGAAGCACCGTTTTTTTGTGTTCTGGTGTTTCATTCGCGGTTTCATGGTTACATGAAACAATTAATCTTGGCGGTACTTCCGTGAAAAGTAAATCAACTAGCCAGCGAAATCTCAAGAAATAAAATAACTGCCCCCTGGTGACTAAACTACGAATTGCATAGCGCGTTTCTTTTTTATTTCGGGAAGGATCATCGGGGGCGTGCTTCGTCAAAGGTCGATAGTTTGTGTATTTAATGTATTTAGTTGACAAGTTAGCATGCCTAATAACTTTAGTACTGTTATTGCAGTTTAATACTGAAAATAGAGGAATAAAGTAAAGTTATATAAGGTCTTTATAAGACGAGAGAATAACTCATATATTTAATGCTGGACATATTAGTATTAAAAGAAATGAACTGGCTTATTATATGTTGGGGCTTCAACTGCAGGAGGCGGAATTAACAGGTTATGCCTGAACATTCATGAAGTCCATGTATCGAATATAATCCGTATTGATGCAAGTGTGATAGGTTTGCACCGTAATGACATCGTAATTGACACTTCCCTTTCCTTAAAGGCTCTGGGGTCTTGGTTCCCTTTGGCGCTTTGACGCGCACTTTGGTGGGTATTGCGGGGTTTTAAGACGGCGCTGTGCAGTCGTTGCCAAGTGCAGTGCAATCGGGGATCGCACGTCTGCGTGTGAACAATGTCTCAGTCACTGTAAAAAACTTGATGCGTTGGACAGCGGAAAAGTGAAATAAGGTAAATGAGTTTCGTTCTAACATACAAAAAGGATAAAATGAATTGTTCCTTAAATGCAAACTTCGGAAGAAGTGATAGGTCGTGTATTTGTAGCCATATACTGTATTTATTGAACATTTTAAAAAGCAGGATTATACCCCTAGCTATAGTACTGATTAATTAAGAATGTCTAAGCATGCTTTCACATATGGATTTCTGGTTTCCTTTTGTTTTGATGTCTTTGTATTTGAAACCTTTTGGTAAAGTACCAAAAACGTTTTTTTTCAAACACTACGTATAGCACCATAAATGCTCTCAGAATTATATATAAAGCTTCTCGAAAGATTCTGAAAGGAATAATATATGGGTTAGTGAACTGTAGTCAAATCACCGCGCTTAGGTTTAATCAAATTCGCATTCTTGCAGTGTCCATGGAACCGCACAAACTGCCCCACAGCTTCGTTAAAACTGGCGGCTTAATTGCTCGATTAAAATCCTCCCATCTTCTACCGCCTATCCTGGTCAGGGTTGCGGGGTCCAGTAAAATCATATTATTCTGTAAAGGTACAACAAGATTGTCAAATTAGTGATAACTGCATTATGAAATATGCGCTTCTATTTTTATTGTAATATTTTGTTATAAATCTCGTTATATTTAAAAATACATTAATAGATACCAATATAGCGCGTGGTTCGTTTGTCCCACATTAGTGATATGAAGACCTCATATAATCTCTCCCCAACTGTGTAATACAATTTTGTAGTCTATTTTATAAATACTGTTTGGTATTAGGTTTTACTATCATATTTGTATTTGATTTTTGGACTCCTTTTATGTTAAAACTTGTTTTACTTTCTTGGTGTATGTAACATTATTAGTAAGAGCGTGTCTTTATGGAATTGTTCATCCCCTGTATATTAGTCATATGCGTCAACATTAAATAAATGGAAATGTCTGGAGCTTTTTATGATTTAAGCTGTGTTGCGTATGAAGGATAATGTAATAACCATACAGCGAGGAGGAGACGGATCCCTGGCGCGGGAGACCCGCGGGTTTATTGAGGAGCGGAGAACAACAATAGTCAGAACGGTGCGCAAGAGTCGTGGTCGGGGGAATCACCAGAGGTCGGTAGCCGGTGAGGTCAGTCCTACGGAAGGACACGGGACGAGAAGACGGCAGGGAAGCGGGGACGACGGAGGCAGGTCAGGCGAAGGAGGGCAGGTAGGCAGGCGGGTCGACAGGTAGGGCAGGAGAGAGAGGGCAGGCAGGCAGGGCAGGCAAGACAAGCGGGTCGGACAGAGCAGGCAAGGGATAAAGACAGGATAAGAAACAAGAAACCGCTCAGTAAGGTTCCAGTACATGGGCAACAATACTTCACGTCGACCGGACGCGATAGCTCTGCTTAAGACGCGGCGCTAATTAGGCGGCGATCGGCCCCAGCTGGGACGTTCCGCCAGTGAGAGCGTGACAGATTAAGGCGTTAGTTTACTTAATTGATTAAAAGTTCAGCCTGCTTGTGAAAACTGCAACATTAAATATACAAATAAATAGCAGGATAGCATATCAATAACAGTCCAAGTTTGGAGGACAGATACGTTAGAGTGCAAAACAGTATTATTATCCATCCATTTTCCAGAACCGCTTATTCCATTTCAGGTCGCGGGGGGTCCGGAGCCTATCCCGGAGGCTGCAGGCGCAAGGCAGGGAACAACCCAGGATGGGGCGCCGACCCATCGCCGGGCACACTCACACACCATTCACACACACATGCA
>JAAGVU020000041.1:4539277-4564049 GCA_011763525.2 Mormyrus iriodes
TTATTATTATTATTATTATTATTATTATTATTATTATTATTATTATTATTATTATTATTATTATTATTATTATTAACAACAGACCTGATTGGCTTATGGCTTTACAGGGACGTTATAAAAATGTTCAGGATGTGGGAGAAATCACTTTTATCTTTTCACTTTCGTTCCTCCACTGGAATAAAAATATTTTTGTAGATTTTTAAAATGAAATAAAGCAGTGGTATTTCATGGATCTACTGTATAATAATTAAATGAAAACCTAATAGTGGAGAGAGATGTTCTTCTAATTAATGTTACAGCCGTTTATTTGTTCACACTTATGCTAACCATTTGTGACACCTCATCATTCATGACCCCTCTAGCGGGAAATGGGCCCAGGCACCAGGCAGGGCTGTGTGACGGCTGGGAGGAGGCTGCCTCACTGTGTGTCAGAGTCGAAGAGAACACGCGAGGTCTCCAGTGGGTCCGTCCGTTCAGGTCGGTACGGCTCTCTGTTACTGTGGAGCTGGTACTGGAGAGGGTTTAAAGCGTGATAATGACTGGTCAGCCTCACACGAGACTGTTTTCTGCCTGCTTCATTTTATGAGCATTTCGGTGATTCTTCCAGAAAGTTTGCTGGCCATCTGTGTCATCTTAGCATTCACTCTTCTTTGAGCTGGTGGTATTTGTTTGTGCGTCAGAGTAAGGTGTAGTATTGTCTGGCTGTCAGTGGGATGTTGAAACCTTCATGAAGTAATTCTTCGAGATCTGGAGGCTAGTGGGAAAATTTGGTGGAAAAGTTGCTTTTGAATGATTTTGAGTTTGTCTTTGATTTTAGTTAATCTGCTTTGTGTATGACTTTTTTCAGATTATTGAAAATCCCACATCAGTGTGAGAAAAGGGTGAAAATGTATTTGCCACTTATAAAACATTCTGTGTTTCGGTCTATTTATGTGTGTTTTGTTTACATGAGTTTAACATTGTTACAGTGTTGCATAGTATGCTTAAAAATAGTTGAATAAACATGTTCACTCTGTTAAATAGGATCTAAATGGAAACATTACAGTTAAGTTATATTTACAGGTAACCTGTACAGAATAATGTGATATGCTGATTTCTAAACACAACTACAGCCTATGCACCCCGTATTCCCTTGCCATACTTCAGCTATGTTTCAAATCAGTTGTATGGTTCCTGCTGAATGAAATATGCATTTTGCACGTAAACATTGATGGGCATTCTTTTTGTTACATGTACTCGATTTACTAGAGACCACAAGATCCTACTAAAATTGGTTTAGATTGCTGTAGTATTGATGGTATACTCTTTGTACTTATGAATATGTAATATCAGTACTATATACTGGTAGTGTTACTAATTTTATTTAGACAATACTTGGTGAGCATTTGGCCTATACCTTTATGTACTCTATGCTCAGTTGTATTCTGCAATAAATAAAATTAAATTTTAATATTGTTTAGTTATGAGTGAAGGCCACTTTGTAGTCAACATGGACCACAAATTAATCAGAACAGTTTTTTGGTATTAAATAAATCACTATGCAGCCGCAGATTTTAAGCCATGGTATTTAAAAGAAAAATATGAAAATTTTGTGAAATAACATTGAAAGTCAAAATGCATCATTTTTATAACATCTTATAGGGATCTCCTTCGTGATTAAGGATTACTTTTCAAGTCTCATTAGAAGTGTTCTAATAATAATAATAATAATGACAATAATAATAATGATAAATATTAGCCACATAAAGCGATCCATCACTCTGGGATGCGGACACGTTAAATAATGGTGAGAAGATGCAATGAAGATGGAGAGATGTGGTTCTGACAGCACTAGCGGTTTTCTCGTTCAGCCGAACTCACATTCAGAGCCTATGGGACAGGCTGGCGTCAGGCACTTTTGGAACCTGGGCCCCCAAGTCTCTATTTTCAGGCTGCAGTGGCTGGCGAGCTTCGTAATGGTGGGTTTTTAGTATAGCACTCCATAGAGTAACAAGGCGTGTACGAAGGCGCTGTGCTGCTTCAACTCTATTCAAAATTATTCAATATATTGTGTTACATCCAAGAAAGTGCTCTTGTATAATATACTCAGCATGTTTACATGTACTTGTGGCATGTATGTTAAGCTTAGTCTTAATTCAAAATTGATTTTTTTATGTCCATGAAGTTCTGCGCAAGCACCACCCACCACAATCCTACGTAGTCATGCTATTAATAAAAGAACATAAAATAGCGTAACATGAGAGCACGAAAGACCAACAGCTAAAAGTGGCGTGTTTCGTTTACTCAGATTACTATCTTGCACACTATAAAGTGTGTCTGTAAAACAAATACATGGAATACATTTGCTTTAAGCGAAACATAACATCCGAATGGCACTGATTCTGACATTTTACAACATGCTCAACGTTCTTCATTATTATAATATTATTATTATTATTATTATTATTCAATTACTGTTTTATGGGAAAAAACTATGAATGAAAAACTGAAAACGAACAATAATAGGCGTAGTGGTAATAGTGGTGAACATTATTATACTAGTTATAAACGTTGTATGTTCATATTATCCCTGTGGGAAGGGGTGAGTCCACTTTCTTTAGATATAAACGGTGACTGGCAGACATTAACAATGTGGCCGGCCGTCGTGGAAACACTTCGAGGTTCACTGGGGCACATTAACAGATTCTACCAAGATACTCCATGTGTTAATGGTATTTTTAGAGGCGCTGGAGACATTAACCTCGGGGCTACTGCACAGGGACGCGCCTCGTACAGCCGTATTATTATGCCTCACACTTTAAGCTAATTCAGCTAAGTTGTTACAATACGTTAGTCATAAGAATGTAACACCCGGACATGCTGAAACTACTGTAGCTGCAACACAGTAACATTTGTGTAAAATCCTGTTATTGCCAGATGAATGCCCCCTATCCTGGATCATCCATTAAGTGGGCAATGTTTTGAAAGAGTATTTTTAGTCAGCGGTACTACTGTCTGGTCAATACTAAAGTGATATAGTTCTGCTGTATTACTGATGTTCATATAACTGTTATCATTTTTAATTAATTATAACCCTATAATATAACAGTTTGAGAATTCTCTCCCAGTGGCAGACTCAGGCCTGACAGTTTACATCTTAGACATTCTAGTGCCTGTTTGTACAGCTGTTGCCATTGGGGTAAAGGACTTTGTTAAAGCATTCGGCAGTCATGTGTTCAAAACAGGATTGTAGCTCTCATTCGCCTGGGTTAATGACTGCTTTGCTTGTTCAACCTGATGTGCGACAGCAAAATCTGTCAGTACAAAATTTTGTCATGAATTAATTACGTCTGTATCTTTCGTGCAACCATTCAATATTGGGAAGTTTATTGAAAAACTGAAAAACTACCATGGACAAAAATTTGATTCTTACAATAACTTAAATTTCTGTTTGAAGTTGAAAAAACACTGAACATAAGACTGGTTGGTTCCACACACTTTGGGTTCAGTTCCTTGATTCCTGTCCTGTCCCCTGCTCCTTTTCTATATAGACATATGCAGTATCAGTTTTATTTGTCTTGCTTGTCCCTTAAAATTGACCAGATTAACCCCCGTGTTACTTTTGGGGTTGAAGTGACCACAGTCCATTTTCAAAATGAGGTTAAATTCTATGAATTCTAGAATTTAGAATGGAAGAAGTAAAACACACTGGGGTTAAGGTTGTTCCCTCATCAAATGAATGGATGCATGCCACATGTAATATCTTTGCCTTCTTTAATGGTACTATTTATCGAATTATTAAGATGTTGAAATAGTACACCGTGTTGGTTGTTAAAGTGAATTTATATTTATAGCTGGCTGTTATGACTTTATGGTCTGGCAATGTTTCTGCAAGCCCCTGTTATCATTTTAAAAGCCAGTGAAAGAAACAGTAAGGGGTGTTAATTCTACCAAAATTTTGTTGCAGCAAATTTCTGTTTGAAAAAATGCTGTCATAGAATAAACATTTGATGCAAATAGTAATGCCAGAACACATGGTTTGATTTTGGTTGCCTGTCTGCTTTGTACATCAGTGTGCCTTACATGAGTTTAAATCATAGACAGGGTATCCCCTGCCTTGTGCCCTTTCCTTCCTGGACTCCAGGACCATACAGACCTTGTATTAGAAAAGGTGACACATACAAGAAGGATAGAGGGATGGCTGTACACAAAGTTTCAGATTTTATGAATTATAGATTCCTTCCTGTGCTGCAGTATATCTTTCACTTGGAAAACAACTTTCTCTTGGGCTTCTGCCAGCTGTAATTGGTTTCACAGCACCTCGCCTCTCACTGCAAATTGGTAAGGTGGTGGTGGGTTTGAGTAATGTCCAAGGTTCAAAGACGGTTTGATTAATAAACGAAAGAGCTAAATATAGCCACCATGTGAGGACATCCGTCACGATCCAAAAGGACGACCCAGTTAAACAAGGTCACAACTAGGTGTCTGCTTGGCTGTCAGATATTTGACACTAGAATCATGTCATCTGCTTGTCCATTGCAAAATCAAGCACATGTTAGTGTATGTTCACCAGATCTTTTATTGATTCGTACATTTTTCTTTTTAGTGCCAGTTCAGATCCCCCAGATAAGAAACTACTCTCAGCTGCAGTCACACCAAGTGGGTGTGGGCAAAATCCATTGCTGCTGACTCCAGCCAGCCTGCAGCTTGCTCAGCTGCAAGCTCAGCTCACCCTCCATCGGCTGAAATTGGCCCAGACGGCCGTGAACAGCAACACCGCAGCAGCAGCCACTGTCCTCAATCAGGTTCTCTCCAATGTAGCGATGTCTCAGCCCCTGTTCAACCAGCTGAGGACCTCTGCGATGATCAGCACCCCCCATGGCCATGCTGGTGGTACCCAGCTGGGTCCAGGCTTTGGCCCCAGCACACTGGCCTTCCCTCCCCAGGTGGTTGGCGGAAGCTTCGGGAGAGGTGGGGGCCTCCAAAGCCAAAACACCAACATCAGGCTTGCCCACATTGGCGGTGGGTCACCACAGCCTCTCGGCCAACATGCGTCAGAGTACGGGAAAAAGTCAAGCCTTCCGTCTGGTGCCCCATTCCTCTCAAACAGCGACAGATGTAGCCAGTTCAGCTTCCTTGGTGGGTCCCCTGGCGCCCCAAACAAAACCCACGATGGCCAGTATGCACCTATCAGCACACAGGCCAAGGGCACCAACACCAGTAGTTTTCAGAGGGATTTTAATGCATCAGATGGCCGGGGCCCGCCTTCAGGGTTCACCGGAGAGCAGAATATGGATTCGTTTTCTTCAGGCACTCACAAGGATCACTGGCAAATTTCCAGCAGTTTCCCTCATGCAGGGAACCTGGAGATGGCTCAGAACACCGGTGGTGCGTGGGCAAACACCAACCAGACGTTCCACACCAGGGGCGAGCTGTACAACCCAGAGGAGCCCACCACGGATGCCAAGTTCAACCCTGTCGGTGGGCCAGTATTTAGTGCCAGCACCCAGGGGTTTGTGGGATACCAGCCAGGTGAAGAAGCTCCTCAGGCAGCACTGATGCCTCTGCTGCCCCACCAGCTCAATGACTTCCATGCCGTCACTCCCTCACTCCTGCCGCACCACTGCACTATCTGCGATAAGAAGGTCTATAATCTCAAGGTGGGTGGAGCCTGTCAGCCGGAGTGTCAAAAATTTGCCTGCTGTTAACACAGGGACCGGTAACTTGAGAACTACGAGTGGCTTGGAAGGATAGTCATATGACTGTGATAGCATTATGCTTTAATTCTGTGATAGCAGTTTCGATTTTGTTTCTATCGTTTTCCCGCTATTTCTTACATAACTTTGAATAATGGGTCTAAGCAGTAATATGATATGATCCCGTGTTCCCAGGTCAGTAATGTGCATTCCAGCATAATAGAGTGCGTGTAAATGCTGGTCATATCTTGCTTTCAGCTGGGAGTTGTTCTTTCACCAGATGAGTGTGCCTCGAGCTGTTGTGTCTTTAAATTGCCCCCACATTGAATGGGGGCGGGGTGGTGATCTTTTTGTGACTGAGTGGAGCAGACACCATGCTGGGAATTACCACAGTGTCTGTGTCCGTGCAGGACTGGGACCAGCATGTGAAAGGGAAGCTCCATCTACAGAACCGTGCACTCTACTCAGAGGGGTGAGTCGCGTAAGGGGAAACTGATTAATGCTGGGGAGCCGGGGGTAAAATCTGCTGTAAGAATTAGCAGCTGAGTGCAGCGGCGGATTCTGTGCCCTGCAAAGGGGGCGGTCTGTAATAATACACCTCAAGAAAAAAACTCACTGACTTCGGCTTTTATTTAGTTTAGTATAGTTTATTTTTTTCCTGGTCAGAAATGTTTTGTTCATCCAATTGCCTTTATAGATGTTGGTGGTACATGGTTATTTGCTGTGCAAAATCAAAACCGCTGATTAAGATGACCGTTCATGATTTTAGTTCCTCTCTATCTTGAGTTGACCGCCAGAACATGAGCTCAGTTGTCAGATGTACCCTGGGGTTCACAGCGATACTTTGGTCTTTCAGCCCAGCCCCTGGATCTGTTCACTTTCCTGCATCTACTGAAGGATGTGTGAACTCTCCACCTAACACCTCCATGGCTTATTCTGCAGCCGCCAGTCAAGGTAAATTACAACATTTGCCTTCCAATGTGCTTGCCAGAGATATACCTGAAAGCAGTGACTTTTTTACAGGAAGGACTGCCGTGTCAGTTGTGCTGTACTTTTAGGGAGTTAGTAATTCAAATACATGTTACTATCTAAATTATTGCACACTAGTATAGTTACACTATAGTGGCATTGTATGAATGGCATGAGCGTGTGAATTTTATGATGTGTCTTTGCAAACATTCCATGTAGATCAGTTTCATCTGACCAGCATCTGACCGACACTAGAAGCACCATGTGTACTAAATGTATTGTAACGCTCATGAGTCCTTTTTGTTTGCTAATAGCCAACATAACCAATCATTTGACTACAGTTAAGCTAATTGCAATGGTGTGCCAACTTTTAGGCAATTCTAAGAATATTCTTGTAGTGTCTTATTTGGCTTGTTTTGTTATGTTTTGGTTTATTTTTGTGTTCAGATGCATCCTCTGGACCCAATTCGAGCTACTTTTCTGCAGCACCTGTGAAAACACATCTCTTGCCGGGAGTGGCATACTCATTTCCTCAGGCGGGGTCAAAGGTCAGCTCCGATCCAATCAAAGTTCTGCAAAAAAAACAGAGCAGGTTGATAAAGTGTTATTGTGCTTAACAAAAAAAACAAACTAGTTGGTGTTTGTGAATGTGCTCTGGAGAGACAGTGGCTGGGGTCTTGCTCACATTTGTTATATGCAGAGGAATTTGTTTATTTTAATATTAAGATGCACTTAATATTGAATCCAGGGGAAATACTGAATCCTGGGGGAAATTCGAGACCTTCCCAAAATTCCTGTCATGTCAGTGCATTGTGAGGATCCCTAAACCACGATAAACAAACAAACAAAGCACTATTTTGTTAATTTTAAAAGCGTATTTAATGGGTTGTTTTTTTAACTGTTAACTAACTTTAGTTGTTGCTACATTATTCACTAAAATTCTGTACCTCCAATATTATTGCCAAACCAGACAACTATACTGGGAATACCCTCCCTAATATCACACGTAGGTCATCTCATTAGCACGCTTTAGTCCTTATAGCCACATGCTTTCATATTTTATAGGATATTGCAGCATGTTACATACATTAAATTAAAAAGATTACTTTTCAATTTGAAATATGAATATGTAGATGATTTTGAATCAATATTCTGTGCCTGTGTACAGCACTGGTCTTATGCATCGGGTCACCTGGGCTGTGGCCCAGGGCTCTGAGTTTAAGGGAGCCCAGGTATTGTTCTTGGTTGTTACCACAGCATTTTATGTTGTAGGTAGGACCCCAACAATGCCTTTAACCCAGGGCCCCCCACTCCCCCTAAATTTGGCCCAGGATGTTGAGGATGGATGGATATACTTGATTGATTTTTACATTATTGGAGTAAGAATGTTTGTTTATTTTCATTAAACCGGCATATTTCAAGGCCTTATGTATTTCATTTTGATTTTGTGGTCATAGATTAGTGCCGTGTGGGCAGCTGGTCTAGCCGTGTGTCTGTGGCTCTGTTACCCGAATTTCCAATGCTTGTTTTGGTTTTAAGTGCAGGCTGGAAATAACAACTTACATATAATCATGATTATGGTCATAATTGTTAGTAGTCTGCATGTAAATGTAGGTACCCGCTAATATGTGAAATGTGTATTTTGTCTGGGGCTGTACTGGAAAATTAGGGTTGCTGAATGTACACTGGCTGCCCCAAGTATGAGGTGAGATTTGGGGCAGCAATACACATCACTCTGCAATAGCAGCTTTATAATTATTCTTTATTTAAAAAGTTAATAAATTACTTAGGTGCAAAAGCATTTACTGTCTGATGTGGTAGTCTGAATACTTAACATTACTGTTGAATATGGAGGATAGAGTCATCCAGGACTGAGGTGTCGATGTCACAGCGTAAAGGGGCTGTGTTTATAAGGTGCTGCAGGAAGTGAGTAACCTCAGGGGAGACGGGCTATGGCATCAGGGAGCGGCCGCCTGGTCACCCTGGCCGTGACGAAAGACGGCAGATGGTCACACGGCACATGCAGCAGGAGTGCTAATGGCAGGGTCAGATGCCACCGACGCCTCTCTCACACCCTCCTGTGGATTCTGACTCCCACTTGCCGTGCCCCCGTTGTCCCAAGTCCTTGATGCCCAGACATGAGTGTGTGGCTGGGGGGCGTGGCTGTTCCACTTCTGCTTGCATGCTTAGACAGCAGATCGGGATTACGGAGACGTACACATGAGAAGGACAAACGCACAGCCCTGAGTCCAGGACACCTCTGGCCATTCATCCTCAAGTGCACGGATCAGGCTGGGACACTAGACTCTGGGCAACAAAATCCACACTCCAGCTGCCAACCCCACAGCGTGACCAAAGGGGAGAAGGGCACTTGGCCAGGGATCGTAGAAAGCGACAAGTCCTAACAGTGACAGAAATATAGCTTGGACGTGTTGACAGTGTCCCCAGGGACAAACACACTGTCACTGCAATTTCTGAAATGTAGACCCCATACCATGTGTCACAGGGGCTTTCAGGGCCAACAATTCTGTTTATCGGTCCTCAGCAAGAGCAACTAACTTACATGAATTCAAATCTTGGTTCTCCTGTAGTTGTCACTTTCTCAAGCAGCTTCATCTGCTCTCCTCTGAAAACACAAGTGATTTAGTGAGAAGTTCTGTCACTTTGAAATGACAGTGTGCCTGTAAACTGACAGAAATCGTCTGGGACATTTTTAAAAAGTGATGCCAAGTCAGTTGACCATGAGGAATGTATGTTGCATTTCTTCCTACCAAGATCATAATTCTGTTCCGACAGGCAATGCGTCTTAGTTATGCATGACGATGTCTGGGTGTCATGGATGATTAGTGGACATCAAAAGAATGCAGATCTCATATTAAACCTATAGAATTCATTAGACTTCTTATTTAGGGCTCCCTCATCAGAGGGACACAAACGTGTATGTGAGAGCTAATGTTAGTTCCTTTAAAAGCCCACCTGCCTGAACAACAGGTGTTCATTTTACTGCCCCGTTATGACATTATGGTACACTTACATAAGTCTGTGCCCTTAGTTCCTGTATGCTTTTGTAGTGTAGTGTCTTTATGTATTAATTTTCATGTAAAGATTCTGGCCAAATGTCACAAATAACTTTTGTGGAAAAGTAAAATGAACTAATCGCAAAACCTATTATTGTCTTTGTCCTGAGCTCAGAATTTCATTATAAAATGATTAAATTAGCCTGAATAGCAGTAGACCAATGGTGAGATCCCATGCTGCACTTGAAAAGGCAGGGGTGGGGGACTGAAAGTCCAGGAGTTATGTTTCTGATCTAGAGCAGTAATGCAATCTGTAGAAACCCATTCCACTCATGTCTGATGAGCACTAAGACCTGTAGTCAGCATTGAGTAAACAAACTGGAATGTTTTTGGATAGGACCCATTAGCTGCGGCTGCTTCACTAGCCACGTTATATTTGACTAGCCTTCAGCAAGGCCATCTGGTCAATTAACAGGTGCCTCTTACCTAAGTGACTGTGGTTCGTGGTTTGGATATTCCTGCTGGCATTTAGGCTGAATTTGTTTTTAGAACATTTCTTGTCAAAGCATTTTTCAGTTTTCCCTGGTTTTGTCTTACCTTTGGGCCTCACAAATGTATAGGTTTACCTGAGTGAAATGATGCACAGCAAGGACAGAGGCTGCGCCAGACCTTACAGAAACAAGATGAATCCCTGTATGATCACACAAGGCCTTTCTGTATTATGTTGATAGAGCAGATTAAAAATGGATCCATCCCAAAATATCCTTGTGTATTTTAGTTTATGTTTGCACATGCTGATTCGGTGAGATCACACTCCCATTAGACAACAGAAGAGAAGTGTCTTGATGTTTGTGAAAAGAGGAGCATATGATTTTTTAGAAACATGACACTGAATTTTATACTGCAAAACATCATTATTCTGGTTGTATTCTAATGTGCAGTTTCATCTGTCGATAGCCTAGAGCCACAAGCAAAGAGTATTTTGTGGATTCATATTTTTGGAGCTGCACGTATTTCCAGAATATGTTAAGATAAAGATGCATTATTAAACCTATGAAATATTGTATATTGTTCACAAGGCGACCGTAATAATGATGAGAAATTGAATTATATGGAAAATCTGTTTCTCTAACATTTCATCATTGTGGCCTTTCTCAACGTTCTAAGCAGGCAGGGTGGGGTAACCGGGCGTTGAACACTGTACTGCTCGCTTGTAAATGAATGAAAGTGACGTTTTTGCAGTATGTACAGTACATGCTTTAGTTGGATGCCCAAGCAGTTTCATCACCTCCCAGCACCCCTCTGCCCACACGCAATATACAGTATTGTTTCGGTGTAATAACACTGCACAGAGTAGTTGGCTAACAGAAGCAGTGCACTGCCCTGCGGGCTTTAATGAGTCAGAGCTATATTCCTCAGAGAGTGCCCTGCTGAACTTCCTATGTGATTTCCCTTAGTTTCAGTCTATGGTCCAGTTGGTGCCAAGGTCACGTCCTCGGTCCTGTCAACAGTTCCCGCCACCGCAATGTGATTCTTCCTCCATAGGGTTCAGAGGAAACTGTTAAATGAGAAGAGAGGTTTAACTGGACAAAGACGTAGTCCCTGAAAGATGCCTGCTCTTCTTAAGTTTCAGAGTCACGGACACCCTGCTGCGAATCTATTTCTATGTTTGTCGAGCTGGACCAAGAATGACCTTTCCTGGATATTCTATCAGTGGGTTGCACTAGTATGGGGTGGCAATAGAATTATCACTTTCATATCTGAAAGCGTTAAGGCTGGCTCACGGGCCAAAGGCTGTGAAATGAGGTATTGCAGCCAGGCAATTAGGCTTTGGAGGATTAGCATGGGGGTGAGCCATTTCACCCAGTAACAACATGTAAGTGTGGGCTGATTAATTGCATCTCTTATACGAAGTATGAAGAGCAGCCTTTAGATGCATTATGGTAGAGCCACTGGACACCTCTCAGACAGCATTATTCCCCAGGAGTTTGTTAAACATGTTTTAGGGCATTTTTTAAAAATAAAAAGTCACTTTTGGCCCAGCAGCCCAAACCTCATGCTTTATTTAATGGGCTTAAATTCGATGACATGCAAACTATGCTGGCATGACAGTGACTTTCCCCACAGGTGCCTTAAGTCTGTCAAGTAGAGCTGGGTTTTCTCCTCAGAAATACCAGTAGGTGCTGACCCTCTGTGCTGACCCTCAGCCATGTGGTCTGGGACTGTCCTGCAGATGTCACAGTCTGTCAGCCAATTTGGATGGCAGCGAGGTGCAAGCAGTTCTGTGTAATCAAGAACATCAGTCTTACTTTAAGTGACAGGTTGTGTGTAACGTGGACATGACGAACGAGCACCACGGGTGATTTTTCATGTGAAATGTTGCTTGTCCGGGGTTACTGGTGAAATACCTTTACTTCATTCTGTCCTAATATACTGTGCTATCGAATTCCAACCAAAAATGTCTATCCAACCTCACCTAGGTTCTTTTAACCTAGTAGGATTACATCATGCTTGGACCTGAGAACGAGATGGCACGAAAATGTGGTGTTCTTTTCTCAAAGGGAACGCCGTCTTAACCAGTTTCCACAGTCTGATGAATAGACGCTGCCATCTCCAGTAGAATTAGCCGGGGAGCCGAATACGGCTTTGCACGTCAACATCTTCTTTGATATCTTGTGTCATGCTGGAGTCATACTAGATATCTGCTCGGGAACAGTCAAGTGCAAATGGTGTGAAATAGATATGGAGAAAAGGCTTTGATCATGTGCAGCAACAGTTTTCCTGTGTGCAGACATGTTTTGAATATATCTACCTTTCCATAAAGTAAGGTTTCTTTCTTGTAACACAAAAATAGTGTGTCATTGGAAATCTCTGTTGCTACGTTGTGGCTGTAACACTGCTTTGCATCCGTGTTTTTCCCCTTAGTTCCCTCTTAGGAAGGCCACCCCAGGTCGAGTGGTTCATATCTGTAACTTGCCAGAGGGCAGCTGCACAGAAAATGACGTCATCAACCTGGGTCTTCAATTCGGCAAAGTTACCAATTACATCCTCATGCGATCTACTCACCAGGTGGTTTTCACTTGTCTCACAGCATCACAGACTAGTTGTAGACACTTTTAGAGTTGGATAGTTGAGGTCCAGAAAGTAAAAATCCAGACCAAGGTTTTTTTTTCAACCAACCAGTTGAATACTCTGTGACTGTGACTCTTTATACTGAACTGGTTAGTTGAAACAAAATCTTGGTCTGGATTTTTACTTCCTGGACCTGAACTGTTCACAAAGTACTTATGCACTTGGACTAGTTAAGTTCTAGCACATCATTTGGTATGATTTTTTTGAAGTATTATATGAGATTTTATTGATTTCTGAAAATTTTCGGAGCATTGTATTCTCATATCAGAACACCAGTACCAAAACTGATTTGCATATTATTTTTCACAACAGGCCTTTTTGGAAATGGCCTACATTGAGGCTGCTCAGGCGATGGTGAAGTACTACCAATTGCAACCAGCAATGATCAACGATCAGAAGCTTCTCATCCGAATGTCTAAGAGATACAAGGAGCTGCAGCTCAAGGTAGGCTTAGTGCGGATCGGCGTGGCATTCAGCTGTGACTTTCATTTCATGCAGGATTCAGATTCTCGGCAGGTTTAATTGTTTGCTTTCCAGAAACCAGGAAAGGATGTGGAATCCATTATCCAGGATATTAATTCTCAGAGGGAAAGAGATGAGATGCAGCAGATTGACCGGTAAGAATAAAAATTACTGTAGCAGTTTATACCAAAAATGCTTTAACTTTGTGCTGTGGTTTACATTCCATATTTATGCAAGCCGCTGTTTATAACATGATAAAGCAGTAAGAGCTGCCTGGCAGTGATTGATACCTCAGGATCAGTTACCCGCAGCGCAGGGCTTCCCCTTCACCAGCAGGATGTATCTCTGCTTAAATTTGTTGAAAATTAGCATTGCAATTCTCAAGTGCAGCACGTTGTCCACATCATGCCTGGTCCTAATGCCCATCCGGATGTCCCCCCAGTTACCCAGCAGAGCGCGCCAGGTCGCGCAGCCCCGTCAGCCGCTCCCTGAGCCCACGCTCCCACAGCCCCAGCTTTACCTCATGCAGCTCAGCGCACAGCCCGCCGGGCATGGCCTGCCGCGGGGACTGGAACAGCAGCCTGGGCCCCCAGCGGGGCTCCTGGGACTGGTCGTCGCAAGTGGCACGGGAGGACGAGCGTGAGGAGGCGTGCTGGAGGAACGGCGATGACGACAGGCCCAATGGCAGGATGTGCGATAGGAGGAAGCCCTACCTTAAGCTGACAGACAGGATGAGCCCCAGGTCAGCAGAAGAGTGGGCTGATGGCCTGAGGGCGGGCAGAGACCGCTACCCCAGGGGTAGCCCTCAAGGCGTGCCCTTCTCATTGTACAGAAGCAAGGAGGAGGACTTTTACAGGAAGGAGCTAGCTTATAAGCCGGATAAGCTCCAACGTGTACCCTACCAACGTCACGAAGCAAAGTCAAAAAGGAAGGATTCCTCGGAGCATTACAGGTCGCGACACGTGGAGCCGGAGCTGCTGGAGGATCCGCCGGCCCCACGGATACCGGAGGACAGGAAACCAGCATCACCGGCAAAGGGAAGGAGCAAGAAGGCTCATCGCAGGCAGGAAGTGAGAGGCGAGGACAAGGAGTCAGAAAGCCAAGTATGCACTTGGACCTCATTACAGTGTATCACATGCAGAATACTTATGTATAATGAGGTGTGATCAGATTTTAATATGCGTAATATAAACAAACACGAAAGTCTCACTATGATATTATGTCCTGAGTGGTTCAGAGCTGCTGATGTTCATATGAAATGACAGATGTGATCAGTACAGACAGGCTTGGGTTTCTAAATATATACGCCTGATTTGACATTAATGATGGACCCCTTTCAGGAAGTGACGGAGACTCAGCAAAAGGAAGCAGGTGGAACGCCACCTCGCCCCGCAAGTGAACGGGACAAGGTGAGCGAGGTGCCCCACTCTGCACAGCGCCCCCTACACTTGTTTATGTAAAATGGCCATTGAAATGACAATGTGCTGTCCTTAAACCCTAACCCCGCAACAGTGTTTTCTGGGCATTGAGAACTTTGTATTTAACCGCCTGTGGTTTTCTGGCCAGCAGGGGATAGGGTCCTGTAAGCTTTGATCATTTTGGTCAGTCAACAATGTCATTTGCACAAGGTCATGAATATCGGACTCCTGACATTATCAGTTCAATTACCATTGTGTAGTCATAACTAGAATGTGTGTGAATTTTGTCTTGTATTCCTCTCTGTTAATCTGTTATGAATTGGAACATCATTATTAATTCACGGCCTTTAGCCACCATTTATTCTCTTGCCTGCACTTAGTTATAAGCCGACGTAACAAATTTACACAGCTGGATATTTTATTAAGGCATCAGCTTCAGTTATTTGCTGAGAGGTACAGCTTCCTGGCCTCTCCTGGAAGCTGAACTGGAGAACGTCAGTATGTGACTCCCCTACACCATGTGTGCCCCAGATGGAGCAGTGGGAGAGTGGAGATGAGGAGAAGGAGGAAGAGGAGTCCTGGTACCCCAGGAACATGGAGGAGCTGGTGACCGTTGACGAGGTGGGTGAAGAAGAGGACGATGGCATGGTGGAACCCGACCTCCCAGACCTTCAGGAGGAAACCAAGGTCGAGGCCAACTCGGAAACATCCCATTGCACTTCTTCTGAGAGTCCCGAGACAGGGGGGGTCACAAACGAAGCGACTCAGGAGAGTGAGACAGCGCCATCACAGGAGATGGCAGGGACGCCATCGTCCGACACCAACATGGGCACCAAAGATACTCCCCCCGACTCGGGGACCATGGGGCAGTCTGCCCCACAACCCAGCCAGGAGCTTCAGGTAGCCTTCCATGAGACATGCGCCTGCACGGACACAGACGTGCCTGAGGCCCAGCCTCCACAGGAGCGCCCCACAGGTCTCCAGGGCAGGAGCGAGGCCGGCCAGTCTGTGCACACGCTCAGCAGCAGGGCGTCGGAGACACCTGTACCTGTTATTGTGGAGCCGAACAGCGAGTCTCCGTGTAAAGAGGAGACATCAGGAGAGAAACCCAAGAAAGGTATTCGTGGCGAACACAACACCATTATTGAAACTGTTATAGCAAACTGCTGTCCATTTTACATGTTAGGTTATATTTATATTTATGCTTGAAATAAGTGCAACCCTTCAAAATAATTACATTTCAGAGACACAGACCCCGTCCCAAAACCTGACAGATGATGGAGTAAAATCAGTGCCGTTGGCAACGAGGGAGCATGACAAGGTTTTGGGCGAACGCAGCATCCCGCTGGGTGAGCAAACCGCAATTTAGCGCCTGCTCAGCCCGTCTGTGGTGGGATCAACGGCGCTGGAAAGTCAGTATATTATGTAAGGGCTGATTTAAAGGACCGTAGCCAGGACAGCAGCACAGCTGGCCGTCTCCGGGGAATTGTCTACCTATTTTTGCTACATGGTTTCGGAGCCTCTGGTGTCATTGAGAAGGTTGTGCATTTTAAAGTCACCTGTTTTCACTTGCACGTCAGGCATACATTTACAATTGACGGGTCCCTGGTCATGACATTAACTTGAAAGCTGCAGATTTTCATCTTTAACTTGCAGAGTCACACACCACCTCAAATGGATGTATACCATCCAAGTAAAATCATTTCACGGGAATAGGCAACAATATCAAAAAAAGCATGGTCGGATGAGGTCAGTTCAGGTGTCTCTAGGAGAGATGGATGGTTCTAGTAAAGTAAGTTCTGGTGTAACGGTACAGACCAGATATAATGGTGTAGATATTGTGGGCTTTGAACCCAGGAGCAAAAATCATACACCTAGACAATCAACCCATTTCTTCTGTGGAGTTTAAGTTCAGTTGTTTACAATGACTGAGCACATCAGTTTTTAAAATGCTCATTTTGAGTGCCGAGTCACACTGTAAGCTGTGGCATGTTGTAAATGATGTCGGTTAATAAGTTGATCCTGTTCTCAGGGGTGGAATTCATCGTGCCCCGGAGTGGCTTTTACTGCAAGCTCTGCGACCTGTTCTATACGAGCGAGGAGACTGCCAGAACATCCCACTGCAGGAGCACCGTGCACTACAGGAACCTGCAGGTGGGAGCCTGCAGGGTGTCCTTCCAGGCCACAGCATTTTCACTTTCCTGCAGTGCTTTTACTGAAATAGGATTCCTTTAAAGGCATATTGGTATTATGTTAGAGTGGGCATGCTTGGTGAGTTAGTGAGCTTCATATTTTAGCACACACAACAGCCAGTTCACCCTGTCCCTCTGTCCACGTGCTAATCTTGCATTGTTAAAGATCTCGGATTGCAGAAGAGGTCATTGCATAGCTACTGCCAGTTTCTAACTGTGACATGCTTCTCTTCACAAAAGCTTTTGTGCTTTTTTTTTAACATGACACAACCCCTTTGTTGCAGAATTGGGTCTTGATAAGGTTTTAGAACATTCTGGTCAAACCGCTCGGTAGTGGGGCTATACTTTACACCTGTGCTGTCGTTTGTTTTTATCGACATTGTCTGGAACCAGTTCAAGGTAGTGAAATAGCTTATGGCTTGAAGGGATGTACTGGAGTTAGATAAATGTGGAACATTTATTAGTTATGACATAAAAGCTTATCACCATCGTTATGCCAACAGGAGAAAAAAATCATCCCAGTTATGTCAACACTTGTTACTCTATGTTAAAACAAAGCACAAGATGGAGAGGTGACTCACTAACCTGTTAGCTAAACTTGGCTGCCAGCTATTACCTGCTGGACAAGAGTCAGAACAATATCTGATTCCACCATGGGGTCCAAAGGACAAAGAGTATGATGTTCCTGGAACGACCTGGTCCAGCTTTTGACCACTCAGAGGTTGCAGGCTGTTACTTTGAGCTTGGGGAATGTTTCCCTTCAGAGGAGGAAGGTTCAGGTCCAGAAAGTACAGATCCAGACCAAGATTTTGTTTCAACCAACCTGTTAGGCGCTCTGTGAATGTGACTCTTTATTCTCAACTGATTGAAACAAAATTTTGGTCTGGATTTGCACTTTCCGAACCCAAACTTTCCACCTCTGTTTCCCCTCTCCGGCCCTACCACCCTGTGCCCACAGGGAGGCCGGATTGCAGTTCAGCAGCCTCCGCTGACCCCCCTATCCTCCTGACATGTGGCAGGCAGAGCATGAGTATTTTACGCACTGAGCAGTATTAAGTTGCCCTCTACTATCCAGGCAGTGTTACGCCCCCCACCACTGAGGCCGCCAGCACCCCCGCTCACCCAGCTCAGTCCTGGCACAGCTGAAACCCTGGGGGCGAGGTCTGCCCCGCATCTCATGGGTGGCATTCCCAGGCAAAATGCTCAAAAACAGATGTGCTGTCCGTCAGTCTGGGCCGACCCTAGTTACAGAACACCATGTTCCTTCATGCACCCCCTTGTTCTGCGTCAGAGCCTGATAATGCCAGAATGAGAGCATCCATGAATTGTTTCACACACAAATAGATTACTGGGAAACATTCTGCTTAAGTTTGCATGATGAAGGGGACTCTGGTTAGTTATTTGCTTTTAACAAATCGTGGCAGTTTAATTTCCCCATTTTGATTCTGCACTTGACAGAAGCACACTTCTGAATTTCTGTCCACGGCTTATTCATGATTCATAAATCATATTATACACTACCTGATGCTCTTTTTTTCTTTACAGAAATATCTGTCTCAGCTAGCCGAAGAGAGCTTACTGAGCACAAATGCGAGCCCGCCCTAAGCCCAGCAGACGTGTCGTGGCGGGGGGGAGGGGGAGGCCCTGCCAGTGAAACCAGTCACGGAACACGCTAAGCTGTGTCTTGATGTCAGCGGGACCCGCCAAAGGCGCTGAGACTTCGCGGAAACGTCACATCTCCGCACTCAGTCGGAAAAGACTGGCCCGTACACAACAGCGACCCATTCACCTATGGTGGGTGATCTACCCGAAACTGTACATGCTGTACGTTTCGGACTTGTGGATGGTACTGCAGATTAACTTTAATCTGTTAACCCAAAATCCCAATACACTTTTTCTCCAAATATCTTGAATCCGCGAATGTCCGAGGATATATAGGTGGTCCCTATATAGTCACTCATACCAAGTGCCTAAAGGTTCCGCAGCCCTTTGGCTGGAGAAAACCTACAACTTTCAGGGTCTCTTAGCTTGTCTGTAAAGCAATGGAGGGATCAGCGGGGCCCTCGGTGGCAGTACGTGTACATACACCATTACTTTTTTGCTTTGTGTGTATATAGTGTGTGACAGATTTTATGAGATGTGTCTTCTGCTGTGGTCTTCAGCCTTCTGAACCTGTTGTGGAGGTTGTCAGGCTGCACAGAAATGAGACTGAGATGAATTCTGCTTATTCAGAAGTTCAGATTTTGCACAGCAAAGTGCAGCCAGTTTTCTGTCCGTTTTATTTTTGTAATAGTTTTGAAGATGTTTGATCAGACCAGTGGTGTAAAAATACTGCTGTTCAGCTTCTTTTATAATTTGCAGAATGTATTTGAATTGTATTTATTATTTATACATTTGTTAAATAGGAATATCATTTCGAAGGGAAGTTAAATGGAAAGTGTTCTTAACATTTCTATGTCATAACTATGGAGCAAAAAATTGCTAAGATTTGGCTCAAACAAGGTGCTGATGTACAGAATGTTTAGCTGCCATTATGCTCTGTAGTCTACAGTGACACTGGTGTTTGTTCCATTAAATGGGTCGGCCACAGCTCCTAGACGGACTGAATTCAGTCTGTCCAGAAATAGCCCACTCCACGCTGCTGACCCTTTCCCCCTCGGCAGTGACATAAATGCCAAATATCAGGGGAATCGACCCGGGGGAACCCAGTGGGAAACAAGCAGGTGTCAGTGTGACATTCAAAACATGTTGAACTGTTTCAGTTTCCCGTTATTGCCCAGGTATCAAGTGCCCATTTTTTCACTGCTACTATTCCTTGTGTGCAAAGGTGTGCGAATGGCCAGTGTATCGCAGATGAAGCAGGTCTGTGCCTGTTTCACACCCGGCTCTACACCTCAGTTTAACTTCAGCTAGTGGCTCTGCCCTGTAATAAGTGTACATGCTTGACAATTAGCTTTTAGAATGCAGTGGTGCATTATGGGTACTGAGCAATATGTAATAATGAACAACAAACATTTTTTCCCTAGAATCATCAAGAAAAACTAACCAACAGATCAGACACAAGGGAAGGTGATAAGATTAAATTTTAGTTTTACCCGAGTTGTGACACAACATGTTTTTGATGTATCCATATTGTGAACAATGAAACAAGAAACACAATCATTACCAGGTCAGAGATGTATTAAATGCTGACAACATAACTGATAAAATGCTGTGACTGGAGACATACTTGAACTGGACCATGTTTGTAATTTTAAATTTAAAAAAAGTGAATTTATTTGTGTGATGGAAAGAGATGATGAACGCTGAATTCTCACCTTTCTGTTTTATATACTGTGAAAATTGTTGCACCCATAATTATGTGGGTTTAATTTAATTGCTGAATATTTTGAGACATTCTTAAATAAAAGTTGAATAAACTATTTAAGAAGAGTAAACTTTAACTTGTCTTCTTTTATGCTAGAGGAATATAAGGCACATAAACACATCACAAAGGTAAAATATTTCACTCTTTCATTAAATTTATTTCTTTAGCAAACACTTGTCTAAAGCAACATACAAGTTAGGCAGATTATTCACAGAATCTAATATTTAAAATGCTATTGAAATAACATCTAGAAAATCTAGCAGCAGCTGTTTGAGTGAAAAGTGCAGCAGTGCACCTAGTGTAACCATTTCAATACGACTGTCAACGAGTACAAGAAAGCCTGAGATTACTTAGGGCGAGCCTTAAGGTGTCTCTAGCATGAGCGGCTGTACAGATCCGCTTTAATGCGGTAGAAATTAAGAGCTCATCCAGGATTTAAACTCGCCTCTCGCACTCGAAGCGAGAATCAGACCCCTAGACCAACGAGCCACAATGAATTAATCTTTTAATTAAATTCTATATATTACGTTAAATTTCGAACGTACTTTTTCAGAAGTCAGTTTTGACGTAATGATACCCTTCCTAAAAAACTATTTCTTAAAACACGGATGTTTAATTTATCTAGTAAATTTTCCATTTCTGTTGCTTTCATTTCAACCCTTGTCAGCTGTTTAAACAGTTTTAAATGAAGTCTATTCCTTCGCGGACGTTCCCGTTCAAGGTTCAAGATTCAAGGTAACAGTTGTGCACACCTACATAGTGAGATGAGAACGTTTCTCCACGGACCGCGATGCAACATACATCAACATACAATAAACACAATGTGCAACAAGGACAAAAACAACACTGAACACTGCAACAATATACAATATACACGTCTAAATAAAAACAGCATAATGTAAGCGGCAGAGAACCACCTACAGCATGCTGGATATCAATCATTGCACACAAGGAAATTTAGCAGCATCGCTTGAGTGTTAACACGGCTGACATTATACACTGTAGATGAGATGAAACGTGACCGTACATACTACACATGGAGTGGCAGCCTTTGAGTAAGGATAGAGTCATCATTCACAGAACAACTGTGCATGTTGTAAAAGTAATAGTAGTAATAGACAGTGGGTAAAGTGTAAGTGCCATTGATATTATTATTATTAAATTATTGTGAAGTATACAGTGAGGTGGTGTACTAGAATGGCATTCGGCTAGGCAGAGATTTTGACATGACTGCATTGAGAATTCTGATAGCTTGTGGTATGGAGCTGTTACACAGTCTGCTCCGATACCGTTTACCAGAAGGCAAAACAGAAAAAAGTCGATGTTACTGGCTTTGCATGGTAAATATCTCTCAGGGGCCGCAGAGGCACCCCGATGACCTTCTCGGCTGCCCTCACTACCCGCTGCAGTGTGTTGGGGTCTGACACCTTGCAGTTCCCGTACGAGACTGTGATGCAGCTGGAGAGCAATCTTTCAATAGTTCCCTTATAGAATGAGTTGTAGAGTCGCAGAGTGCCTTGACTAAAGATAGGTCACATTATAATGTCGCCATTACACCCCATTACAAGGACGATAATGATACATGGAGAGTGGAAAATAGCATACCTGACTACGGCCCAAACTGGGGGACAGAATGGGTCCAGTCTTTTCAATCAGCGCAATAATCTTGGCCACTGCACTCACCTGTTCAGTGAGAGATTCGTCGTTCAGTTGGTTCATCATCCGCGTTCGCCACCTGCTGGTGGACTGAAGTACCGCTATCTGAGACAGTCGGTATGCCTAATGTTTCTTGATTTACGTCAAATAATATTAATTTAATGTAAATTAATATTCGGGGGTATCTGTGAAGTGAACCAACCAATGAACAAACTCATATGAATGGATTCACTGAAAAGAATGGCGATTTCCATCTCTCCTGCAAGAAAATGAACCCCTTAAGCATTAACATCCTCTTCTGTCACAACACAGATATCTACTTGCTTATTTGCCCTTATGTTCTGCTTGCATTATCTTTTCTTTATCGTTAGAGGTTTTTAATGTCTTCATTTTATGATTTACAAGAGATGGGTTTTCTGATGATTAAATGGTGTCAATGTTCAAGGTTTTTTCTTATAGTCATGCTTACGTAGTACAATGAAGGTTTTCGTGATACCTCACTCCATGACTTGGAAAATAATGAATAGATGCTGGTTTAGTTGGCAAAAAATAACGAATTCAGTAAATACTATATTAATTAAAATATTAAGGGTCATGACGAAAATATTCGTAAAGCCAATCCAGCATAAGATTACATACATTTGACGTCAGCTTGGTTTTGCATTTTGATTGGCTTATTGGAAATGTTGCCGTGTTTATTTACATTCACTGAATGTCATCGCACCCTGAAGAGCAATGTAAACATTAGCCTATATCTCAGAGGGAAGTGGTGTTTCCAAATAGTAGACTGTACAGGTGTCCTTTGTTACGTGAACACTGGGCAGCATTCGGAAATAATATCCAATTTTTGAACAAAAATTCCTCCAGTTAAAATGCACATTTTCAGCATACTAATTAGCTAGTCAAACCTGCATTTATGACGACTTTTGAGTGATGTTCAAAAGTCATCTGGCTAGTCTGCAACTAATTCTTTGTTTTTCATGCATTGCTTTTTTAAGGACCACAAAGATTCACACTGCGGATTTTCCCCCAGTAGCATTTCCCATTACGTAATGTTGCAGTTACACGACCTCCAACATAGATGGCAGAATATCTCACATCGCAATATGTCTCCCGGACAATAAATGGGAACTTACACGGTCTTGCCGATTGGCTTCTCTGCTCATCCGCCTCCATACGTTCGACCAATAAGAAATGCCGTCAATGGTACCACGTGACAGTGTTGCTGGGCAGAGAATACAAAAACAACAACAGCGACCCTTTAACTCGCAGTTTGCACTAGAAGTTATCAGGTTGGTGGTGTCTGTGTGGGATTGATTCAAAGGTAGTTTTTTGCGCATGTTTAAAGCGAACGGGTTTTAACTGTTTAAGTACATTAAAATAACGCAAAACATTGTTTTATCTCTACATTTTAATGAATAATGTGGTTTTGGGCTGCAATATCGATCGTAGATTGCAGGCTAACTTTAGCTATGAAACAGGCTTTTGATTACTTGTATAGCTAACATGCTAGCGATCGAAGTTTGTGCATATATGATTTAGTGTCTACGTTATTAACATGCGTCCTCTGAGCTTTAAATATACATACATTTTTTTCCAAAATACTTTTGTATAAAGAGAATGCAATGCACGCAGTAAGCTTTCTGCCTGGCCGTATTTAAAAATAGAAATTCAAATAAGTAGTTATACGTGTGATCGGAGGGGGGCGGGGATGCGGGATGTGGGGACTCTGCTTGGCATGCACGGGCATGTTAATGAAGTTTTCCCTTTTCCCGTCGTTGACTCTGTTTTATTTGGATGAAGTTTGACAACAATCTCCTGAAATCCCATTTTTGTGTTTGATAGGTCACGGGATTTTTTTTTATTTTCTACATTGCACGCTTTTCTCAGCCGAATAAAAACCATGACAACCGAATGCGAGGCATGGCTTAACTCTAACCCCGTGGGTAAGTTAACAGATCAGCCGTGTGAGTCTCGTTGATACGCAGTTTTTTTTTTCACACTAATGTGTGCGAGGTGCTGCACTGCACATGGTATCAGAAATTCAAGAACATGTACCCACCTGATGATGGGGGTGATGAGGGACACGGAGGCGCAGGGTAGAAATGAACTTCATACGTGTAAGGAATGGGATGCGATGGTGCCTTATTGAAAGGGAAAGGGAGAAGGACAGTCCCTTTGATTTTAAACTTTTCCTCTGTGTTGCCCCTCCTCTGCTCTGTAAAATTTATTTTTTCGAAAACCATAAAAGGTTTCATCTGAAAACAATTATGACATATTGTGTTGTTGTTAATAAATCATTCAGTATTTAAGACTGCAAAATAAAATTCTGGTTAGCTCAATTTTGTTCCTGTACCTGTTTGTTAAATTGTTGTTGCTTTGTGGTTATTATGTATTGTGTAATTGTTACAATGTTTAATGAGAGATTAATGTAGCTAGCATGAATATGTTGTCAATATATATGTTGCTTTTTTTAGTTTTTATGAGCATCATTGATACAATGTCAAACTTTATATATTTATTTATTTATATATAGAAAAAGAAAAATGTAAACAGAACTTCTATAATAATTTGTAACACAATGTTATTTCAGCTGTATATAAGGCCAGTCAAGTCATTTTAATGTTTGGTTGTGTGATCCAATATTATCAGATGATAAAGGTTCTCTCCATCTACATATATTTATTGCTAACAGGCTGGTCTATGAATTAAATCATTCTTTAAGGGATATATGGGGAGTTTTATTTTCCCTTGTAAAATTGTGGGGTTCTGTTTCATTCTAACCCCGCGCCCCTCCCCGCCCACCCCCCCCCCCCGCCGCACCACGCCCGCTCCTACGCGCCCTCAGCGTGAGGCGCGGGGGGAGGGAGCGGTACGGTTCTGC
>JAAGVU020000041.1:4564149-4584716 GCA_011763525.2 Mormyrus iriodes
ATAAATGCTTGCTTGGTGATTTCAGACCAAAGAGTTTGATCCCTGATGTCACCATTTCCCCTGTTGTCCTTTTTCACGAGGTCAATGGCAACTGGATCTCTGCGCCCACCATCCATGAGGTCAGGGTGAAAGCCAAGGCCAAGCGGCGGCTGAGGAAGAACTCCTCCAGGGACTCCGGCCGGGGCGACTCCCTGAGCGACAATGGTGACGGCCTCCGTGGCCTCCAGGTCCCCCCCACCAGCCCCAAGAGCAAGCTGCTGGACAGGAAATCTCGACTGGGCAAAGGGAGGGGCCTGCCAAAAAAGGGTATATGCTTTTAGTTTGTACTTGTCGCCAGTTGGAAAGGCTTTGGGCTCTGCCTCCTGTCAAATTTAAGCTCAGTCATTAACCAATCTCTTAACTCGGCACATAACATGGGGCCCCACTTAGATTCTGTTATATACTGCTGAAGATCAGGAGATACCCCCCCCAGATCGTTAGGGATGCCTGTTATTTGTTTATACGTGGCCCAGCTGACATTGGGACTGTTGCTAAGTGAGATTTATGACGCAAATAAGCTGTGGATGGAACCTGAGCCCTTTATCTGGATCAGTCTCTGCATCGGAAGTTCATTTTACTGTCAACTGGAGGGTAACCGTTGCGTCTTAATCAAATTGCATGATTACAACCCCATTTCCAAAAAAGTTGGGACGCTCTGTAAAACTAAACCTAAACTAAGTTGAGCATATATTTATCGTAAAAACATACTTTCCTGGTTTCAGCATTTTATATGTTATCTTTGTTCAATTAAATATGGGTTTATATGATTTTGTTTATATGATAAGTCATTGCATCCTGTTTTTATATTCTACACAGCATCCCCACTTTTGGGAGTAGGGTTGTAACTGTAATGCAGTAAGGTGTGAACATGGGCAGCTCCATCACTTTTGAGTTCAGAAGGTGAGAAGTTTGTTTGAGGTTGGAATTGTTCCACTTGTGGTTCTCGTGACGTTCCTGGGTCTCTAATGACACCTTAAACCATAGTAGGTGATGTCTAGAGCTGCCCTGTATTATCCTGGGTGGTTTGCTTTCATTCCTGAGCTATTAAACTCACTGGTTATGTAAGAGATGCATTAATAACACTTCCTGGACTTTGTGCTGGTGGCGAGTTAGTTTTTCTGCGGTGCAGATTAGTCTGTGGTGCAGATATGTCTGGATTGTGGGGGGGGGCTACCAGGGCAGCAAACGCACAATCAGCCCTGAAAGCTGCAGGTCTGGCAGAGGACCGAAATATAGAAAAACACAGGAGTGGAGCTGCAGCCTAATGTTTGTTTTGCAGCCGGCTTCAGAAAGGCACTCCTTAAACAAAGCATAACCTGCATTCACAGCATAGGGTGCTATGTTGGGTACTTCAGAGCTGCTTATGGAAAATGGCTAGAATTTGTTTACATGACTGGTTTTCTAGCTCTTGTTGTATAAGCACAGATGAGAAGTGTGTTTTCTTTTCCTCCAGGTGGGACTTGGAGAGTACCCTTAATTTTTTGATTATTTTACTATACAGATATCCGCATGTGATTTAACTAAATGTTGGCTTGTCAGATAAAGTACACACCTTCCACAGTGGGAGTTTTCTGATAGCCAGTGATTTTGTTTACCTTGAAGGAGGCTGTGACAGTTTTCCTTGTTCTAGCATTTGATAGCTTCTTTGTGCTGTCATGCACACATTGAGCATTTTACAGACAAATCAGCTTCCCGGTGTGAGATTTTAGAGTTTTGCTGCTATTCAGCGATTGGTTCCCTTGAACACAGCTAACCACGTCATCATGCTATTAATGGGTTTAAGGGATCAAGCTGTGGCATTGTGAAGGTGTATAAAAAAAAATCCCGTTTTTGTGTTTGTGTCTTTATGCTCGCTAAACTAGGAGGTGAAGGCCATAATACGGAGAAATTGTCTGTAGTGTCCAAGAACCCAGTTAGTACATTGGTCTAAACTTTTTTTTCCCCCAGTGTGGCTCTGAAATGATTTTCAAAAAGAGGTCTAATTTTCCCCGCTGAAAGCCACCAAACTGTCATAGATTCACATCTAATATTTAGTGCACATGTATATTTTTAGAAGGAGAGACACAAGACTGGCTGAGTGTGACAAAGTACCAGAACATGCTAAATCTAAACCCCAGAGGCAATTTTGGCCATGGGCTGTCAGGCAGCTGTGGCGTGGCCTTTCCGGGGGTGTCCTCATCTGAAGATGAAGTGCTGAGCCTCTATGTACCGTCCATAGGTGGTGCTGGTGGGAAGGGAGTATGGGGACCTCCTGGGGAGGTGTACGATTATGAAGAAGTCGATGTCAAGGACCCCAATTACGATGAAGATCAGGTATTATATGCGTTTTGGAGGAGGGTGTCGCTGTTAGTTTCAGATGTACATGTGCATTTGTGCCCTGTTTTTCATGCTAAAGCTTTCAGGAATAATACTTGTGCACTGAGATGGAATGAAAGTGGCCTGATGCTCAGGGGAGCTTGAGGGCTTACGGTGGAACATCGATGGTAATTTGATGCGGGTTATGGGGAACACCGAAGCATGCCTGCTGATACAGCTGTCTGCTTCTTTGAGAAAATTACATTACTTTTATAGTGGCTGAATGTGTTTGAAAGCAAATGCTGCCACAGCGTTACCAAAACATCAGCAGCAACTCCTATGCCTCTGTGACACATCCTCTGCAGGAGAGCTGCGTGTATGAAACGGTGGTACTCCCACTGGACGAGCAGGACTTCGAGAAGACTGTCACCCCCATTGTGCAGGAGTACTTTGAGCATGGGGACACGAATGAAGTTGCGGTGAGTTCCCGGCTATGCCAAATGGCAGGAACTGACATGCAGATTGGTGCATCATTACAGCATAATCATTGCTGTACTTAATTACCTCTCATCCCTTTAAGATAAGATGGAACTTTGATCTGTGTGGAGGGTCATTTTTGTCCAGTAGCACAGAAACAGGAATAAATGCAACAAAAGATACATATGTACATAACCTCTTCATGGCCTAAGGTTCCTGAAGGGTTGAGTGGGTGACCCTGTTTTCCATCAAGTAGAACATTCTAGTGAGTATCTGGGTCTTTATAGTCTTGACCGGGGTTTAGTTGCTGTCTAGTTGGCTGCTTCGAGAGCCTCGTCAACACTGTAGAGCCAGGGCTGGTAGCTGACTGACCTCGACGGGCTGTCCGCCAGGAGCTGCTGGGTGAGTTGAACCTGGGCCCGATGCGGAGCGGCGTGCCCACACTGGCAGTGTCCCTGGCGCTGGAAGCCAAGGCCAGCCACCGCGAGCTGACGTCCCGGCTGCTGGCGGCGCTGTGCGGTCGTGTGTTGACGCTTGCCGACGTGGAGTGTGCCTTCGACGGGCTGCTCAGGGAGCTGCCCGACCTTGTGCTGGACACACCAGACGCCCCACAGGTCAGTGGTTGGGGAAGGGAAGGGCTTGAGGGTGAGAGGCGTGAGGGTGTTTCCTGCTGGGGGCGCAGAGGAGCTGGTCCTTGGAACCTGTGGCTATGGAGATGAGCAATCAGTGATGTGCGGGACCTGCCACAGTTGGCCATCACCCCGGGAACGCTCGGTGCCCCGATTTGAGATGAGTTCTCAGCGATTCCCTTTCATCCGTAGGGACACGAGAGCTGCCGCCATTGTCCGTGCGTCATCAGACTGCTAGCTCAGCGGAGGGAGTTTCAAATGCCCCGCCCCCGTCCTCGTTCCCGAACGCGACTAGTCAAGTCCCCCGGGCAATGAAAAGCACTGTGGAGCTTTCAGACTCTGCACACAGACAATGGCTGCTGAAGGCAGGCTTTGTTCTTCATGGGAACACGAGGCCAGCCTTCTCCTCCCTTAATTGTGCCGGGAGAATGGCCGTGCAAACAAACGCGCATGCCATGTCTCACCATCTGTAAAGGGGTTGTTTAAACCCTCCCCTGCATGAAATGTCACTGCAGCCCTATTGAATCATTTCTGATTTAAGCTTCTGAGCATCCCATGTGTGTTAAGTTGTACCCCTGAATTTCGTCACAGGTTGCCGTTTGTATAACTGCGTGCATTTCAAGATAACCCCGGTGTGTAAAACGAGTATTATTTAACAGCTCTTCTCTTTCTCTTGCAGCTTGTGGGCCAGTTCATCGCTCGAGCCGTCAGGGACCAGATCCTGTCCAAGAGCTACATCGACAGCTACAAAGGCAAAGTGGACTGTGAACATGCCAGGTATCTATTATTTAAAGGCCTGTTTTCATGGCTTTTTGGATCTGGTTTTGTAACCCCCTCACCGACTGCATTTTAATTTCCAGAAGGTTCTTGTATCGTGTTGGGGATGCTGAATGTCCGGTTACCCACCATTGCTCGTTTGTGGGGCCTGTCACATGATCGCTGGGGGAGTGACTGACCTCTGATTGGTTGACACAGGGCGGCGCTGGACAGGGCAGCTGTGTTGTTGAAGATGAGCAGGGGAGGCCGACGCATAGAGAACCTGTGGGGAAGCGGTGGGGGCCTACGTCCCGTCACACAGCTCGTTAGGGAGGTGAGGATGCTCACTTCCCCAATGATCTGAGCATATTGCTCACCGATTATAAGGGCGGCTTGGTGGAAAGTGCTGTTGCCTCACAACTCAAATGTTAGGGGTTCAGATTCAGGTCAGTGTGAAGCTTGCGTGTTCTCTCTGTCATTCAGGGGTACGTTTCCAAAAAACATACTTGCTAACAACGTTAGCAACTTGCATAACTGGAGCCATGCAACTGAACGGTTCCAACTATGTAAGTCGCTAACGGGAGCTTTTGGGAAAGGCACCCCAGATTTCTTCCAGGTACTCCAGTTTCCTCCCAAGATCCAGAAATACACCATTAGGCTAACTGGCCTCTCTAAATTGGCTGTAGTTTGCATTTGTGTGCCCTGCGATGCACTGGCATCCCATCCAGTGTGTATCCAGGCTTGTGCCCAGTTCTGATCCAGACCAGGATTAGTGGTCAGTAGATAAATGGTACCTGATTTAGCCCCCGTTGTGTTCAAATGACACTCACTCGAAAGCTGTCATTTATCCGTCCTCTGTGTGCTGCTGAATGGTTCTGTGAGCCTTTTGTTTCATTCTGTCTGGTCCTGGCGCAGGTTAACCTCCTGCTGAAGGAGTATGTGCTGTCTGGTGATGTGGTGGAGGCCGAGAGATGCCTGAGAGAGCTGGAGGTGCCACACTTCCACCATGAATTTGTCTATGAGGTACTGCAGATTGTACTGTGCTTTGTGTGCTCTCAGCTGATGACCGATAACTTTTATGCTACTAGCGGGGGATTGTGACTCTGTGTAGCTTGACTGTGGTTTGTTCCCATGAATATAAATAAATATCAAAGAAAATTAACACAATGTTTTCAAATTGCCTGTCTTTAGGCAATAGTCATGGTTCTGGAGTCCAAAGGGGAAAAGACATTTAAAATGGTGCTGCAGTTGCTGAAATTCCTCTGCCAGTCCTCCATCATTACCGTGGACCAAACAAGAAGGGTAAGGGCGCCCCCTGGTGCTTCTAGGATAAAACATTTTAAATCATTGCATTGCACAGCTGATTTTTTTTTTTATTTTTCTTTTTTTTCTTCTTTTAATCTTGTTCTCATTTTCCAGGGATTTGAAAGAGTTTACAGTGACATCGCAGAAATCAACATTGACGTGCCATGTGCCTATTCTGTGCTGGAGCAGTTTGTCGAGAAGAGCTTCGTGGCTGGGATCATTGATAAAAGCCTGAAGGACCTGTGTCCTTATCGGTGGGTCATAGTTCAGCTTCTTCACGGTCAGTCTGGTCAGACCAGCTCTGCCTGCATTAGTGCTATCCATTAGGAGAATCCCCTCATGGTCTTTCTGAGACTCACTTCAGCTGGTTTTGATGCAAAGTTAATAAGTTAAGACTTCAGTGCATCAATATACAGAGCTAGGAAGGAAACTGGTGCCTCCATGTGTCAAACTTACATCTGAATTATATAATATTTTAACATACTTCCTCTGTTGCCAACATGTGTGGTAAAAATATTGCACTTTAGTCCTTGGAAGAAAACCTTGAATCACTGTGATTCCTTTTGCTTTTTCCCCTACAGAGGGCGCAAGCGCTTTGTCAGCGAGGGGGACGGCGGACGCCTTAAACCAGATAGCTACTGAGGAACTTGGGAGTCTCTCTTGTGCCAGATCCTAGCCGAATTCTCCAGCTTTTTTCTTTCTGTATATTTAATGGTTTAGGTACCAATCGCTTCATTCAGCTGAAAAGAATGTATATTTAAAACAATAAAAACACGGTGGATGGGGGGGTAACAGGTGCAGTGGCACTTTAAGATTCACCCAAGAAGCGCCTGGATGGCGGTTGAGGAATAAGCTAGCTTGGTCTCAAAGTGCCACACCTTTTCAATGACATTGTCATTCCATTTTCTTTGCTTTCTTTCGTTCCGATGTCACTGCCACGGTTTCCTTGACAGCAGTGTTCGTACAAGTCACGGGTTTGTGCACCCAGCTTTAAAAAGGGGGCCTGTATTGGGTCAGCAGTTACTCCCCTGTCGGCTGCTATTTCTTTGCTGTGCTTAAAAACATCTATCTTCTCCCTTTCGCCGAAGCGAAATTGAAGGTTATGAAGAACAGAATGCAGAGCAAAGTGGAGTATTTAGAAAATTTCACAAAATGGTGTCTAGAATGTTTATTTTTATATTTAAGAACACTGGTAAGTGAAATGTGCCCAGTCTTGCTCGCTGTTCATGTTTACAATAAACCGCAAAGAAGAAATCTTGTCCATCGCTCTCGTGATTGCTGATGGCTTCAATATGGAAGTTCCTGTTTCTGCTGCAGATGAGAAGCTTAACTCTTTCTACAAACCCCTGGCCAGCAGTAAATCCTGATCTTGGTGTAATGCCCTCCACCCATATTTTACATCATCTCTCAAAGGTCTTCCCCCTCAGTTGAGGGTGAGCTCACACTGTGGCCACTGGATTCATTGTGTGCTTTAGGCAGCACATGCTTTGAAGAGCCTGTTGCCTGCAGCAATGTAATTGCCTTGGCTGACAGTAGGTGTCATTGTAGAGCTAACTGAGGCATAGCAACTACCCAGAGGAACCCAACCAATCTGCATTCTGCGTTACAAGCAGCTAATGTGGCACAGCGGATACCAAATATGCATTCGTGCAGTAGGTCAGAACACAGAAAGTTCCACATCATCTAGTTTTGCACAACTTTTAAAGGTCACTGTTGATTCTCAGAAAACAGCCCGAACTACTCCACTCTTATGAAACTTACCACCCATATAACTTGTCCCAAAGGTAAACTCACTGTAGACTGCAAAATTAGTTAAAACTCATATATGCTTTCTACCTGTGTCTTGGTCATTGTGCACAGTAATCTAAAATTCCAATATAAACTAAACATTACATGAAAATTCAGTGAACTGCTTTAAGGGATTAACCTGTTACCATGACAATCATGTATTTTTAAGCTCTAGGGACAAACTGGTAAACACTCTGTTGGCGGTGGTTAAGTGCACTCACAATCACCCAGAAGCATGCAAAGCGCTACTGTTAACACATCATACTTACTATTCTATGCTAGCATGTACTCCGTGGTTAAATTGGGGAAGTTTACCCTAGCTACTGTGATATGTTAGGATTTATTAGGCTGTGACGATACTGCGCCCCCAGAGGGCAGACGCTGTCATTACACCCCCAGTCCCTACTGCGGCTGCTCTCTCAGGGCTGCCTCCTGCTGCCGAATGATTTCTTGTGCCTCCTGCTGCATCTTCTCCAGTTTCTCCAGGGTGACAGACTTCAGGGGTAGCAGTTTAGGCTTGCAGAGGACCATAGTGGGCACATCCTCCATTGACAGCTGCCCTGAAGATAATGATATTGTAACTTAATTCCTATGGTTTAAAAAAGTATAAATGGACCATGAAAGAACAGCGTTTTCCTCTAGAGAGGATAGGCCATTTATGAAACGTGTCAGACTTTTCTAGAGTGAAGTATTTAATAGCTATTTAGATATAAATGATAACTAGCGTGAATGGATGGACTCCAGGCATGTTGTAGACATGAGCAGGAATGCGGCGTGCTTGCGGCATCCTTATCTGGGCGGACCTTATCTGAACATTGATTTGCCCCAGGCATGGATTTATTAACTAGAAGAGGCGGGAATGTAAACAACGTGTTCCCCCCTTTCCCCTGGCGGTCCTGTTTACCTTGTTTGGGAAGGACTTCTCGGAACATGGGCTTGACTTCGGGCATCTCACTAAGAGGATCTGTCGGGAACATAAACAAGCCATTCTCCGTTGGTCGAGAAGCATACCAGCCAGTAAGTACGCAGTGTTGATCGGTCAGTTATTTCATACACACGACGTCAACAAGCCATTAAATCGGTGACGAGTAACTACATAAAGGAGGCTGCCCAAATGATCAAAACAGAGAGTTAGAAATCACCGTATTTAATCAAACCAGGCTGCTGCCTCTAATCCTTCAAGTATTAACTAACCACATAACCTTCCGTCTCGGACAACAAACTTCCATCCGCTATGTTTACTGGTGTATAACGCCAGTCGTGGAATGGGCACGTTTATTTTTTTTCGCTAATATACACCATAAGCTTGCTAATAGCTACTCATGCAGAAAACATAAATAGCTAAGTTCTTAACGAAGTAATCACCGAGCCTACTCCAAAATTAATAATATGTCAACATACAAAGAAAACACATCAACTGGTACCCGTCGATATGCTAGGTCAGTGCTAGGATAAATATCCAGAAATGTTTACAACAACCACACAATGCCTGAATATTTTGGTCGCGTAGGTAAATAGACCAGTGCTATCAACTCACTAGCTAGCAACGCGTCGGCTGTTACACCGGAAACCGGAAGTGATTTTCCAGTGCTTGCCGGGAGTTGTAGTATACCAGGCTCGGCGGGTTACATCAATTGTCTTGTTGTGAATAACAATTACATCATCGTCATTTTTAACTGTTTAGCGAGCTAAAAGTAGCTGCGAATAAATACACGCCAGTGCCTCAAACTAAGGCGTTTTCTGTATCCACCCCTGCTTTTACATACGCGACTAAATACAATCTTATAACTGAGGTATTGTCATTTGAAAAAATACAGCATGCACTGACTATGACTAACTTTATTATATTTGCCCAGTCTTACAGCCGCCGCGCTGATGTTTATACTCGCAGCTGTATAACTATACATGTCTTCCAGAATGCATAGGAACGCTCAGTTAGATCACTTGACTTCAAATACCCTACACAAATAGACATGCTTCTTACTAAAATGGGCTTGGATTAATGAATACATCGTTTCATTAACAGGGGAGTGCAAACTAACTTTGTCGTATGTGTGCGCCACCGCGCCGGCGTTCGTCCGGCAGCCCGCCTGGGTGGTGGGGGGGGCGGGTGCATTGCAATGCTCTGCTGGATAGCTGGCTGACTCTCGCTTCCCACGCCTCCCCGCCCTGGACACCCCAACCCCCCGGTCAGGCTCACTTGACCGTCCAGACGAGGCGCCGCGCCGCCGTCCAAGAAAGTCTCGTGATAGAGCGGTAACGCGTGCGTGCGTGTGACGCAGGTCCGCGAGCAGGAAGGGGGAGGGGGGCGGGAGGAAGGGGGGACGGAGCAGCAGGCAGTGTAGAAAAAGGAGGAGGAAGCGAGGATGGCCGAGTCACACCTCTGAAGGTAAAACGACTCTATTACTACGCACATATTCGCCATCTGCTTGCGATCGAGTGCGATTTTGACGCCGGGGGTGATGGGGGTCCCGCTTTTGCTGCCGTCCCCCTTTGTCTCGGCGGCTCATGTCGGTTTTTGTCCCTGTTTTGCAGGGAGAGAAAATGCTGTCTTTTGTTCAGCTTCGGAATGGCCGCTGTGTGGAGTGACTGTGTGCCTCTTTCCTCTGTATGTCTAATGAAAGGGAGACGCGCGTACGTACGCGCTTTTTCCCCTCACAGAAAAAGAGCCGTGACAAATTTGTGTCAAGGTGGCGAAATTTGCGTCGGACGCCCCGGGCGCCTAAGAGGATCGGGATGGCGAAAGGGGCCGGGCCGACCGGGGCGCTCCCGGGCGGGCTGGTGTCGGTCCGGCGGCGGCGGCCACGGGGCGTTTGCCGCGCTACGTCGCGGCTCCTTTCCGCCCGGCTCCGGTTTGGCGGGATGCGGACGTCGTTTCACGGGTGACAGCTGCCTGCGGTGCGGCCTACGAGGAACCGGGGAGCCAGTTCCGGGTGTGGCGTGGCGGTTAGCCAGCGACTTGGTGGAATTGATACTATTTTTTAAACGTGATTTAAGAAAAAGGCGGGGGGGGACCCAGCTGCAGCAGCGAGACTTAAATGCCCATTGCTCGGTAGTTAGCCAACGGTTTTTGGGACGGACGGTGTTATGATTACGCCAGTAATATGCACACATCCCATTAGCTGGGAATGGATCATTTCTACCCCCGCTGCATGTAATGGGGTATCTCCTGCTAGCTGGCACATTAACGGGAGCTTTACTATGGAGATGTAGTTGTCGTGGTTTTGTGGGTATTGTCATTTGAATAATTGTCCCCCAGATCGCTGGCAGACCCCAACTTCTATTGACATCTTTGCTTGCTAACGTCCCACCCCCCAAAAGCTGATAGATGACAACTCATCTACTAAAATGATTTGACAGTCTCGCCAATGGTTTGTATCTGTAGATCTGTATCGATGGAACATGCAAACAATGAAAACACCCATGTTAAACAGGATAGTTGCCCCCCCCTCCCGGCTACACACATGGTGATCGATGCCCTTTATTAATCCTCTGCATGCGGTAATTGCATGTCATTTAACTTGACGCCAGCCGATTAAGGTGGCAAATTCATGCGATCGGGCTGAATCTTGAAAGAAAGTGTTTTTGAAATAATTGTTAATAAGTTGCCTCTTTCTGCGGTGACCTTTAGGTCATCTGTCAAATTGCTGGGTCGACAAAAAAATTAAAGTATTGACCCAAGCTGGGTGTTTCCGTCACTTCATTACAATGTATATTTTACGGCCCCTTTATCTCCAGTGCCTTGGGTTGTACTTACAGAGCCTCCTGCCCACTGCCACTGATTTGGGTTAAAGATTAAATGTGAGATTAATTTAAAGGCACGGTCCAGAAGGAATAGCACAAGGTGACAGTTTGCGATTGACGGCTGATGAGCGCAGGAATGGTGCACGTGACTGCAATCCTCCCGGGCTGATTTCACAGCGTTTGACAGAGGAGCAGAAATGCACACCCACATGTTGTAGAATGTCGTGCAAGCTGTTGTGCCGATTTGCAGGAACAAGCCAGAATCTGCGTGTTAACAAATGGATGAAAAGCTGATCTCATTTCACCACCCACCCCCCCCCCCAGTAATTCCAAAAGATATTCTGGAGGAGCGAGGACGGATGGTGCTGGGGTTCAGGATCATTGCATCAGTTTTGGAAAAATAAACGACGTGATGCCAGTCATCCACTGACCCTGATGTAGGCTTGTCTTCTCTGTCTTTCTCCCCACAGGCTCACTTGCATGATATTTATCAGTATCTTCCGTTTATCTATTTCTAAAATCTGACGTTATTCAGAAATATATCATTTTCACATTCAACCGTGGAATCAATGCTGGTTGGATTTGGTTTTCTTATGTTATGGTCTTGGTTTTGGCTTGTGCTTGCCAGGCCACTTCGGAGTGGTGGTTCATATTAACTTGGCGTGATGATAACATGGATTCCCAATCTGATCATCCCAGTCTGATGTTGCAGTTTATTTTTGATTCCTTGATCACTGTGTTTTTATTTGTTTAAGTCTTGTCAGTTGGTAACTGGCGGATGTTTCGTAGTGCTCTGATTACTGCGTTATCCTCTGGTGGATGCAGTTTTACATATAATTGCTCAACAGGTGTTTTTATATCCAGAAACATATGTAACAAACAGTTACATACTTGTTACCCTTCTGTGAAATATTTTGCTGACACAGGTCTGAAATTCAGGTGTCCCTCTCAAGGGTACCATGGTACTCTTCCCTCTTAGAAATTTAACTGGAGGCATCTGATAATGGATTTAAAAGTTGGACTGTCTTAAGTTTTTACTGAATGTACAAATATGAACTGTAGTGTTGTGTATTGCATATACAGATATGATATCTCACAGTGTAGGATTTATTTTGGGTGTAAATTTAACAGACAGCCTTAAAAATCAGTCACTCAGGAGTTTAGCTTAATTCCCTAAAGCATAGCAGCTCTTCTGAACCACTGTGTCTGTAGATGTTCTCTGTCAGACTGGTTCCCATGTTCCAGCTTTCAATCTGAAGCAAGTCTGTGTTGTTAACTGACTGTTGGCAGTCATAGATGAGTCAGGTTAGCTTGGCCTGTGGCATAAAAATTAACCAGGATATTTTTGGTCTACATCTGAGGGTTCCTCTAAAGCTTGTGGTAGAAAATGTTAGCCAGTTGGTGGTAACTAATAGGAGGTAATACAGTTTGGGAGCCCTAATGTCAGCCGATCAGATTGGGTTATTAATAGAGAAAAGTCAGCAAGCTGCTGGGGGAGTGACAGTGTTCGTAAAAGGTCAGTTTTACATGTGCATCTATGAAGCAGAGAGTCAGCCTCTCAATCTGTAAGTCAGGTTTCCCATAAGCACAATTGTTGGGCCCCTTTAAGTAATGTCTGTGCAGTTATTGGCCACTTAAATGATGTCATCAAACTAGTTAATGTGAGTGGATGATTTCACAATATTTCTTCTTTTTCAGTTCTCATTCAAGTAATGTTTACATGCCACATCAGTACTGGCTGAGCAGCATATGTTACACATCCAGAAAAAAAAAGTGGGTGATAGGTGCAGTTTTCTCCTAAAGTGCTTTTTAATGCGCACTTGCACGCATATCTCTGTACCGTAACCACGGGCAGAGTGTGTCAATAAAAAACACCCCCCACTTTGTTTCTCATTTCAAAAAGGAGAAAAACAAAATGCACTAACAATTGTCCGGCGATTAATTTGGATAAAGTTGGCCCTAGCTACTCGAGCACAAACTGAATAATGCTGTGTCATTTATCCGCCGATCGGCCCCTTTCACTATAAAGGTCACACTACCTGCAGGGAGTCCCGGGGCTTTGAAGATGCCTCGCGCTGTCAGTGGTGCTAACCTTTCAGTCGCTGTGATCTGCAGCCACGCACTCTCCTTTTAACCCGCGCCACGCGTTTAACGGCGCCAGGTCAAAGAATGCCTGTTCTGTTTTGTTTACAAATGACGTGAAGTAGGAGTTGTAACTCCCGCCATGCTCGCTGCGTCGCCCCCGGTTACCGTAATTTATGTGTCTGCTCCTTATTTAGATTTACACGATTACGTGCTTGTGGGTAAGTGCTGTTCATGTCCTGGGCCTTTCGCGTACCTAGCTTTTATGAGTTTCCGGTAGACTGTTGAATTTGTAGGTGCGTACAGCTGCTTTGCACAGAGAAGGCTAATTGGTTACCCTTCAGTTCTTGTCCTTATGAAGTACATCATCGCATAATGGACCTTGAGTACTTAAACCTCCTTAAGTAAGTGTTAAGTATTCAGGGGTTAAATGATGGTCTGGTATATGCTGTGGATATTCTGTTCTGATAGATTGGATGGTTAATATCTCATTTATGTTCAGTTTTAATGATCCCGTAAAGTTCCAGCAGTTAAAATCCTTAGTTCAGGTTACATTCTCCTATGCAACTTCAATTTCCATCATGTGATTGAAGTTGATGCAACGAGCAATCGTGCTCCTTGCTTTTTGATTAAATAAATTGGGGCTTTTGTTTACAGTATGAAAAACACACATTTGACTACTGTATACCGTTTTTAACCTCAAACTTCTAATTCTGGCCTCCTAATTACTTTGTGTGACTTTCGTCTGTTGCATCAATTATTATGCACCTCTCAAGTGGTTGGGGTGATATGATTTAGCTTATATAATGTATTTTGTATGGGTTTCACTATTGCAAAGCCCCATGCTCCAGAATAAACTGCACCAAACACCCTGTGGACAAACATTCTGCATGGACAATTAATATCTCTAAAATGGCATGAGCTATCATCTGAGAACAGTGGCGTAATAACGGTCTGAGTTGATTTCTAATAAAAGTGAAAGGAAAAGTAACGGAATGAACGTGGTTTCGCCTTTCAACAGAATCTCCATAGGCGAAAGTGTTTTTTCAGCTCTGCGATTCCGATATCGTTTCGTTGCTTAGTTGCTGCTTTCCGCTGCAGCGGTTTGGGGTTTCGCTGTTGTCCTTTGCCGCTATTCTTCCTGTCTTGACGATGTCCCGTCCTTCAGCGTGCCCTGCCTTTGAACGGAGTCCGTTTTGAGATTTCGCCACCTCTCGGTGGACCTCTTTCTCGATCTTTCCGTTAAATAAATCCATTTCCGGTCCGCGATGTATGTTCTCAGCTGCTAATGTGTGGCAAAAGTGGGTTCATTGGAAATCTTTTATGTGAGTGCTTAATGCTCTCCAGAAGTCATAAACGGTGGCTCGGAGTTGCCCCAGATGTTTTACATCTCTGGCTGGCTCCTCACTGCTTGCTGTGGCTGTCTGGATACACTGGTTCCCATGCTCACATATTCATCTGAAATGCCTTTTTCTGTGTCCATTAATGTCACACCTAGTAGTTTTATTTGGGGGGGGGGGGGTTTGTCTGCTAAGTCTTATTGTTTGTCTGTCTGAGGTTAAACTTCTGTGTCTTTCTGCTTGTTTTATTTTATTTTGTTTTATTTTATTCATCAGCAAGCCCAAAGGATGAGAACCCTTGTGACCTTTTTCAGCTGAACGGGACTCCACCCAGAGAAGGGGCCGTGTTCTCCCGAACAGTATGCGGCTGTGTGCTGTCGCACATCTCCCTCTGCTTCAAAGGCTTTTCCATCCCATGGAGTTTTGAAGCCTGTGGATCCTGGGGCTTCTGCCGTCACGCGCGCGGGAGTGTGTGTGTGCGCGTGCCGGTATGTGTGCATACGCGCACGCCTGACTGCGCGTCCCCTTTCGCCCGCCTCCGCGCCGCTCTTGTTTTGTGTGTGTGTGTTTTTTTTTTTTTTTTTTAACCGTGAAGCGAACAGCAGAGACTCAGGGTCCATGAGCGAGCTGGTCCAGGCACCGTCGACATGAGTAGTACTTTAGGCAAAGACAAGGACTCGAAAGAGAAAGACCCAAGGGGTCCCTCCGGGAAAGAAAGGGAAAAGGAGGTGAAACCGTTGGGCGGCTTCGGCAAGGATGGCAAGGAGAGCAAGACCAAAGGGAAAGACGCCAAAGAAGGACGTAAGGACACAAGCAGTGCCCCGCCCGCTGTCGCCTTCTCCGTGGACAACACGATAAAGCGCCCGAACCCGGCACCGGGCATGCGCAAGAAGTCCAGCAACGCCGAGGTGGTCAAGGAGCTGAACAAGTGCCGGGAGGAGAACTCCATGCGGCTGGACCTGTCCAAGCGCTCCATCCATGCCCTGCCCACCTCCATCAAGGAGCTGACGCAGCTGGCTGAGCTTTACCTGTACAGCAACAAGCTGCAGAGTCTGCCGGCCGAGCTGGGCTGCCTGTCGGGGCTGGTGACGCTGGCATTGAGCGAGAACTCGCTGACCAGCCTGCCAGACTCGCTGGACGGCCTGCGCAAGCTGCGCATGCTGGACCTGCGTCACAACAAGCTGCGCGAGATCCCGCCGGTGGTTTACCGGCTGGGCTCGCTCACCACGCTGTACCTGCGCTTCAACCGCATCACCAGTGTGGAGAAGGACATCAGGAACCTGTCCAAGCTGACCATGCTGAGTATCCGGGAAAATAAGATCAAGCAGCTGCCTGCCGAGATAGGTGATTGGCTGAATGCGTGTGAGGGAGTTGAGAGAGTGAGTGTGAGTGAATGTGAGGGAATGAATGATTGAATGCGTGAGGTACTGAATGTCAGTGAATGAGTGAGTGTGTGAGAGTGCCTATAAGGGAATGAACGAGTGATTTCATGAGGAAGTGATTGAGTGAATGTATGAAGGAGTGTATGAATGAGCACTTGATTTTTATTACCTTATGATCTGCATTCCTACAGCCTCACAGCTGTAAACACTGAATCTCATACAGACACAAATATTATAGCTTCTATACTGCTGTAACTATGTTATAAATTATGGTGTAATAAACAGTGCAGCTTTGAATATCGTTTAAATTGGGCTTTTCAAAAACGGCGTGTGAACTAGCTAGTGATATTCCTCCACGACTATAAGGACCTGGTAGTGACCAGAAGTCTCATAAAACTTGAAGCTGTTGTCGTTACCGTTAAGTTTCTGCTGCCTTAACTACAGCATGTAAATCTTCTGAAGGCTGCAAGCCTGAGCCATTTACTGCTGCCCCCCCCCCATTAAATAAAGTGCAGCAAGGGTTAATTTGCAGTGTTTTGCGGTGTTTGTGTGGTCTTACAGGGGAGCTGTGTAATCTCATCACGCTGGACGTAGCCCACAATCAGCTGGAACATCTCCCGAAAGAAATCGGCAACTGCACGCAGATCACCAACCTCGACTTACAGCACAATGAGCTTCTGGACCTTCCCGAAACTATAGGTGAGCGTCTTGGTTTCAATAGCGTGCCATGAGTTAGACTAACACTGTTGGGGAGGCAGCAACGGAGCCATAGCGGATTGCTGTCTATCTTCTAGCCTGTCTGTAAACCAATGCTGGGGGCGTACGGCGAGACCTCGGCCTGAAACCTCCAAGTTTATGACCTCGGTCCGAGTGCGGCTCACGATTGCTCCGGCTGTAGGGTCATGCAGTCACTGCATTGCATTACCCCTCTGAGGAGTTCTGATTTTCACTTGACACATGCAGGGTGATGTGGTCCATTGTGCAACATTTTTGTGGAGGTTTGAGAACCTTCAGCAGACTTGGGCCTTGATCTGTATCTGATGGCATCTTAGAATCAGAGGCACATTACAAACGTCTCAAGTTTTTCCCCAATCTTCTCAACCTTTTTAAGAATTTATTTGTGGTTAACTGGGTAAGGATGAGTCGTTGGCTGATGGATAAAATAAACCATTGGCCTATCCAGAAATCGTTACACTCCCAAGGCGATGTAGCTAGCAGTGTGCTATCACTTGGCAGAATTACTTGGCTTTTATAAGTCATCTGTGCAGCTAAAATCTTTCTGGCCATCATATAAGGAGTGATATTCTGTACAAATTTTACATAAGTTTTTAAATGTATTGTCTTCCTCTGTGTTGAAGTTTCTGATTGCAGTATGATTAGTATTAGTGATATTAATGGCTGTTGTTCGTATTTGATGCTCACTCTCTGTGACATCATAGCACCCCTGCTGTTGTACATTATTGAAGTGTATGAGCATTTGTACCTGTTTTTCCAAAGTGCAGCCCATTGAGCTGAAGGTTCCTTAACTAACCTTACCAGCAGATTTTCTAAATGTCTGCATGTGTCTGTGGAGTGAATGGGGGCACTGGCGCACACATAGCTTATCTTCCCCCCCAAACATTTGAGTCCGTTATTTAGCTCAGCCACATCTCTAGTAAGTCGCAAATGAATAGCTCAGTTTGCCTTGGTTAAAACAACCAAAAACATGAAATAAATCTCGCTGATTCAGGTGGTATTTCAGGTATCTGCAAAACACAGCAGAACGTTTTGCTTGGTTTAGCAGAGCGTAACGGAGCATTAGAGTGAAATCGTATTTCACAATGTTGGGTTATTTTTTTTTTGCCAATAATTAACATTTTACTGAGTATGAAATTATGTTTCCAGAAATACGTATTCAGCGACTGTGCTTATGTGAACAGCAAAAGGGTTTTATTTATTTTAAAAAAATTAAGTATAATGACCCCCTTTAACAACAAAAATCCCACAGCTTGAAAGACAGAAAGCGACGGGGCCATCAGGCCTGACAGCTATTGGACACACCCAGTGTACATATGTTGGAGACATCTGCAGTCTGGTTCTCTGGCCCCCCTTTTGTATTTCCCACCCGCCGGGTCCTGTGTTTCGGCCTCCCGGGCGTCACCGGTGTGTCCTCTCTCCTCCGCCATTCCAGGTAACCTGTCCAGCATAAACCGCCTGGGTCTGCGCTACAACAGGCTATCGGCAATCCCTCGATCACTGGCCAAGTGCCGAGAGCTGGAGGAGCTGAACCTGGAGAACAACAACATCTCCATGCTGCCCGAGGTGAGCAGCAAACACCCTCATGCCCCCTGCCAGCCCCCTGCCTGCCTACTGCGGCCATCTTGGTGTCCACCTAAACACACGTTAATAGATAGGTGTTCCCCAGACCAGTGTTCCCTTCATCACGTTTCTCAGCTTCCTTTGTTATGAGAAGTTGATACATTTTGCACGTCGTCATTGTGAGATGCTGCCACGAAGGACCCATATCACCTAGTTACATGCCAGGATAAAAAGGCCTGATCTTGCTGACTGAGCAAAGATCGATACCTTTCGAAATGAAGTGTCACACAGTTGCACATCACCTGCGCACTTACGCTCGTCTTCCTTGTTTTTCCAGTGTCCCAGTTTCCCTTCTATAGATTTTCGTGATAATCCTGTGAATTTGTACAGGACTGTTAAGGCTTTGATATACTTTTTTGGGTTTAAAATTTCCCAAAGTAACGCTGGAGGACACTTACTGTATCTCCACAGCTTCTGCAGAGCCGCTTTAGCCCGTGCAGACTTGCATGGTCCCTCTTCAGTAAGTGATCAAGCATGTTACTTGCAGCAGCTTTACTGTGAACCCTCTCTGGAGCCATGTGACAGGTCCCCTTTGCCTTGACACGTTTGCCCAGTGTGACCCGTGGTTCTTTGTTTGTCTCCAGGGCCTCCTCTCAAGCCTGGTCAACCTGACCAGTTTAACGCTGGCACGAAACTGCTTTCAGTCCTACCCAGTGGGGGGCCCCTCCCAGTTCTCCACGATCTATTCGCTCAACATGGAACACAACCGCATAAACAAAATTCCCTTTGGGATCTTCTCCCGGGCCAAAGTGCTGAGCAAACTCAACATGAAGGTGAGCTGGCGTTGCCGGACTGGTTACTTTCATTCCTCGGCTCTTCGGTTTTCTGTGCAGGTGGATTGGCGGAGCGGTGGTCGTCATCTGTGAACTAACAGAGAACGTCAGGATTACTGAGATCATGCTTTACCGCTCTTATGTCACCAAGTCAGCGATTTAGAGAAAGAGTTGCTTGCTTGTTTTTCCCCAGCTGATGTTACTCTTCACTGAGCTGTCGAGCGAACATTTATTTAAAACATACAAGCTCAGAGATTTTTCTTAATTAACATTTGTGTAAACTAGCTAGGAAAAAGGCTAGCGTCATTCTGTGACTGGCAGCCCTCTGCTGGCTGGGGGCTGTTGGTGCTTTTCTGCCAAATGAGGAAGGGAAACTGGTCATTTTTGGGTTATGTGTCCTTGACTATTTCAAATAGTGTAGCCTGTCAGTGAACTAAAAACGTTAAACGTGGGAGATAAATTGGTGTCTGCATAATTTTGGTGTATAAATCCCAGCAGTGTGTAAGGGGAATTTCCTGCAATGATAGCTGTGGGGAATGCTAACCTGAATTGCAATGCAGAAAATCTTTTCGTTCTTTGTTTCCCAGGACAACCAGCTAACGTCTCTCCCACTTGACTTTGGGACATGGACCAGCATGGTAGAACTCAATCTTGCCACAAACCAGTTGACAAAAATCCCTGAGGATGTCTGTGGCCTAGTATCCCTTGAGGTATCGCATCGCATCTTTGACCTAACTTTGAACCTAAAGAGGGCAGCCATGTTTTTTTTTTTTTGATCATTTCCTCTCTTGTTCCTTTTCCTCCTGTTCAGTATCATCTGAGGTCTGAGGTCGTTTGGGCCTCATCAGATGCCAGTACAAAAAAAAATAAGGAAGTTAGTTTCACTTATTGCGATCGTCTCCTGAAAGCAGTTCCAATTATAGCAGTATTGGTGTTGTAACTAAAAAATGTGACTCAAAGTTTTAAAATGTATTGTGGTGGAGATGATGCTTAAATCCCTCACCAGCGCCAGAGACTTGGTTCTTGAAAACCAAGGGTACTCATGAAACCTGTTGGCAACATTGTTGTCTCTTAGGAGACAGACTTGACCGAACCACATTGACTTTTAGTTATTAAAACCTTGGCTGTATGTCTCTCCACTAACTTGTCAAGCAGCTTCAAATACCAAAGCTTGGTGTATACTCTGATGAGGGTCTTTGCATGGTCTCTTTGACTCTAATTGTACTGTAGTTGATTTCAATCTCCCAAGTGAATGTGAGAGCCCAAGGGCTTTGGGCAGACATGGAGGTGCAGCTCGTTAGATTTCAGCCTGCTTTTACTGTAAATAAAGATCAACAGATCAATACCGATATGTCTACTACCTTACCCTGTTCCTACAAAGGATAAAACTACAGTGATCCCTCACTATATCGCGCTTCCACGTTCGCGGCTTCACTGTATTGCGGATTTTATATGCAAGCATATCTAAATATATATCGCGGATTTTTAGCTGGTTCGCGGACTTCTGCGGACGATGGGTCTTTTTATTTCTGGCACATGCTTCCTCAGTTGGTTTGCCCTGTTGATTTCATACATGGGACACTATTGGCGGATGGCTGA